>ML120563.1:38763-132844 GCA_003788595.2 Choiromyces venosus 120613-1
CCGCCTTCTGGGTCAGGGCCGGCTACAGGGCTACGGTGATTGGGGGGGATGACAGGGAGGGGTCCTCCTCCTGTTTCCATCGGGTCCTCCCCCTGCGGGGGGGGGTTAGCGGGGTCTGTCCTAGAGGGCCTGGATGGGCAGGTGGGGTGCGTTGCGGTGTGGGGGCCCTGGCAGTTGGGGCAGCGGAGGACTGAGGCTGGGCAGCAGTCGGGTACTGCTTTAGTGTTGCCCATCCTGGGACAGGTGGGGTTTCCGCAGCGGTGGGCTGAGCGTAGGTGGTTGGCGGAGCAGAGGGGGCAGGTGTTGTGGGTGACCTTGCAGGCAGGGGAGGAGGGTCCGAACTTCCAGCACTTCCTGCACTGCATGAATCAGTTAGAGGAGTGCGCCCGTTCAACGGTTCGGGACTTGGAAAAGAGAAAAATATTGGTGCCGATCCTGTCCACGTCAGCAGGGGCAACCGAAACAATGACTGAAGAGGTCTTCTTAGCGGCCCTTTTCTCAGGGTCAGGCTGCAAGAAGCGAGCGGTGAAGATGGTCACATCCGCCGCGTTGCGGATGGAGGGGAGGAGGTTAGCACAAAGTCTTTCATTATCAGCGGGGAGGTATTGGAGAGGGAGGCCATGGATAGCCAATTGGACCTCGTTGGGAGCAGGGCGGAAGGCGTGGTAGGGACTGTTCCCGACCGGGGCAACCTGGTTGAACTTGGTTGCCAGAGCCTCATAGTAAGGGGAGTAGGCCGTGGCCGGGGTGAAGAGGTTCTTGGCTAGGAGGGTCAGCGATCCCTTGTCGTTCACGGTCGCCGTGAAGCTGAGGGGAAAGGGGCAGTTGGCCTCTCGGAGGACTGAGGCGGCGATGTCGGGGGCAGTGGCAGCTAGGCTCTGTGGGTCAGCATGGGGGGAGGGATACTCACGGGGAGCGAAGAAACGGCGTTCGGCCAGGGGCAATGGCGAGGGGCCCTTGGACTTGGGAGCCTCTGCGTTGGACGACGCGACTTGAGCGGCCGAGGCGTTCTTCTTGCCTCTCTTTGACTTCCCTCCGCTTGCTGGTTGCGCCGCAGCAGTAGCGTAGGTGGTGGGCTGGGGTTGGTCGGACGCCTCCTTTTTTAAGTTGGGGTGTTCCTTTCCGGGGAGGAAGGCGGAGAGATCGTACTGGCCCTTGCGGTACTCCTCGGCTTCCCAGGACCTTGGTTGCTTAACTGCCCAGGCCTTGGGGTCGCCGTACCACTGTTTTAGCACGGAGTCGAAACAGGGGAGATCCCAGTCGAAGCCACTGGCTGCTGGGGCTGGCGCAGGTGGCGCAGCAGGAGGGGCTTGGCGCTGGGGCTGAGAGGGCCTAGAGCGGTTCGGAACGGGGGGAGGGGGTTGGTGGGAGGGGGCGCTGGCCTGGGCCATGACAAGCAGCGATAGGTCGTCAAGGGCAGTCCTAAGGGCCCTGAGTTCAGTGGGGGGGGGGGCCTGGGGTCCACCCGTTGGTTGGGGGGGGAGAGGGGCGGCGGCCTCTAGCCTCGCCAGGCGGTTGCCTATGTGGCCGACGCCCTGGAGGATCTTGCAGAGGAGGGGGATCATGAAGGCTTCTCCAGTTGAGAGGTCGTAGAGCTTCTCATCAGAGAGGGGGGGGACGGATGCGGGATCGAGACTGATCTGAGGGAAAACCTCGTTGCAGAGGTTGCGGAGGAGGGGGAGGTTCGGGTCGAGGACGGCCGGGGTTGAGGATCTGGAGGGAGCACCAGGTCCCTCGGGGGCAGGATCAACGGCGGTAGACTGATCACCGCGCGTGTAGGGGTGCGAGCGCTTCGAGGCTCGGGAAGAGGACCTACAGTCTGCCATAATAGCTGACTTGGTTGAGGTATGGGTGGGGTCGCTTATAGGTGAAGCCTAAGCGAGAAGCAGATTTTGGTGTGTCGAAATGGTTGCCACCCAAAAGTTTGGAGTTTTGGGGTGGCCGAAAGCGGTAATTTTTTAAAGAAGAGGAGAGTAGAGGGCGCGGAGCATGCATAGCCCTTATGGCTCCATGCAGGTTCTTGTACTTAACAACAAAGATATGAGATAAAAAAAATAAAAATAAAAAAAAATAAAAAAAAAGCCTTTGGGGCTATGCCAAAAACAAAACCATAAATCAAAAACAAAACAAAAGAAATCTCAGCCCTGATCCTCATTCTGTTATCAAGTCATACGCACCACTCATGGTGACTAATTATCAAAGGAAAGAAACTTATGAAATCCTTAAGTGAACCCAAGAAAAACATAAAGCGTGGAAAGAACTCATGAAACCTCCAAGTAAGCCTAAGAGAAACATAAAGCCAGAAAAGAAAAAATAAACTAAAGGAAAGAACCGAACAGCTAAAAGAGCAGTCCTGGGCCTAGAATGCTGGAGGCATGGCCCCTGGGATGAGTGTGGCCAACCGGAGTCAGCAGAGGGGACAGACCAGGTCTTAGCCGATCAATGCCGAGGGGATGGCAGACAGCGAAGGTGTTCCCTGGCTGGTGGCTTGGTGTTGAAGGCCGGACAAGCTGACCTTGGTTGAAGCTAGGCAAGCTGTAAAGCTGGAACAGTCTAGGTGTCGTGGTGAGCTGCAAAGCCAGAATAGGCTAGGTGCCATGTCCCCTAATGAAGGGGAGGCGGGAGTGAGGGCCCTGGAGGAGTTGACCCCCTGAGGCAGGAATGGTTGTGGCAGAGGCATGGCATACAAGTAGCATCGCCAGACTCAGGATAGGGTAGTAGTAAGGTACCAGCAAGGTAGTCGACCGACCCTATTACTGCATCTCTCATGTAGTCCCTTGTGATACAAGAGATAGCATTACTACTGGAAAGGATCCCAGAGGCAGGAAGGTGAGGGGAAGGTAGCAGTAGGGTGCCAGCTGATCGTCTATGGGGGGAAGAGAGGAGGGGACAGCTCTGAAGGCAGGAGCTACTATTGGTTGTCACATTTGTGTCTGACTAGGCAGCCTCCTACAAAAAAGGAGACTGGAGAAATCGACTGTGGCCTGTTGACAGGTTTCCTCCTACTGCGAACCGTTATCTCGGCCATCTGTGGAAAGACCGACAGAGTGATCCCGACCATAGTAATCACTAAGTGAGGCATAACAAAAGCAGGGTAAGGGGGAGGTAGCCAACATCATGACATAATACCAGCAGGGAAAGAATGCTCCAAGATGGTAGACCTCTTGAGGGAAGAGGATAGTGGATGCTGAAGTGCAAACAAGAGATGAAAAGTGTGTTCTCCTACTCCCCTGAGATGGGGGGGAGGAAGAGAAGTTTGTGATATTTTCTCAGTGCTGAGTCATTCCCAAACAGGAAATAAATTTCAATGACCAGAGTTATAGTAGAGACAGAGGATGCCTTTCCAATGATGATGGACAGTAGTATTTGTATTAAGAGTTTCCAGTCTTCTACTATTATATTCTATAAAAGTAGTAGCAGTTAAGAGTCTGAGTTAGTCTACCAGCAATGAGTAGAATGTTTTCCACAAGTCTATTCATTGGTGATAAGTACTACCTCCAGCTATGACTTACTATTGTTCATAGATCTCAGAGCTTTCAACATCTACAAATAGTTCATAATACTATTTAGGGGACTTTTGAGGCTGCCTGCTTGACATTTAGTTTATTAGAAAATGATAGTGAATGGGTTATAACTTTTAATAAAGGAAGCTTTTTTGCAAGTAGTTGTACCTTAAGACTGAGATAATTGTTTGTCACTACTCTACAGTATACTACTATCACAAATCCTCACAAAATATGTGAATAGTTCAAGTTTACTTTCTATAATGACTTACCATATTAGCTCTCTCTAGTCTAAGTGCTAGTACCTTTTAATATAATTGAGAGAATGATAGATATCTATCTAGATTACAGTTTATTTTTGATCCAATAGCTGTTATGAGAATATAACAAAAATCTTGAAGATTTCTGCCTACCTTTACCTTTACTGGACTAGAGTCTTGAACATGATACTGGAGGCCAAAATATTTTGATATCAGAAGAGCTAGGATACAATTTGGAAGAGGTAGCAATATTGTACAATAAAATAGATACAAGCTTAAATGAGTAGTAGTTAGTATGTTATATAACTATACTGATGGCTGTGATTGATAAGGAGTACAATGGAGACCCACCAAGCTTCTTTCTTTAAGGGCTAGCAGGTACAGAAAAAACATTCTTGTATAAGTGCATCAATAGCTTTCAAAGATCCTATAGTAAAATTGTTCTCTATATAGCATCTTCAAGAATAGCAGCTCAACTCTTATCTGGTAGAAGGACTGTGCATTCTCAATTTAAAATCCCTTTAAGCATTGATTGAAATAGTAACTGCAATATTATAAAAAATTGAGCTCTGGGAGAGTTAATACATCAAACTTCTCTTATCATTTAGGATAAAGTTCTTATGTAATATCAGACCTGTTTTGAGGTATTAATTGAACGTTCCATAATATTTGTGATGCTGGTGAGGGACAGACTTTTGGTGGTGTTCCAACAATTCTTGGTAGTGATTTTGGACAAATTTTACTAATTGTCTAGAGAGGGTCTCAGTGTGCTACAATTCAGTCCTGTATTCAATATACCTCTATATGGTCTCAACTAGCTATCCTTACCCTCACTTAAAATATAAGATTGGTGCAAGGTAATAAGAATTTCAGTTTTTTGAGATTCTTGAATTCAATTATTCATGATATTATATATTATAGTTAATTAATATTACCAAATTCTATACATCATGTAAATTCAGTTGACAAACTTTGCTCTACTGTATACTCTCAAGAACTCCTTCAAAATGTAACTAATAATTACAATATATTTAAAGGTTGATTTATCCTTTTATACCAGAATGAAACAGTGAAGGAATTTAATTTGAAGCTTATCTAAGATATGTCTGTAGAAATTCATGAATTTGTCAGTCTGAATTCAGTAGATATCAATAACCAAGCAGCAGAAGCAGAACTGTATCCTACTGAATACCTTCAAAGTATTGATCTTCTATTACTGCCTCCAGCTGTGTTGCAACTCAAAGGTAGAGCTCCTATTATTCTTCTTCAAAATATATATACCAATGAGAAATTATATAATGACACCTACCTTCATATAATAGAACTTAGGCAGAACTGCCTCAAGGTTGTTATTCTCAGAGGTAATTAGGATCAGTAAATTTGACTACTTCCTTGTATTAAGTTTACAGCAACTAAGGAGTATCCTCTATTTATCTTATCATAGAAGCAATTTCCTATTAGGCTCTGCTTTGCAATGACTGTAAATAAGTCACAAGAACAGTCTTTGCAATATGTTGCAGTAGATTTATGAAGTGGTGTATTTACTCATAGACAGCTTTTTATGTTGCATTATTTCATGTCATATTAGTCAATAGATTAACTCTTCTGATTCCAAAAGGTTTACCAAAAGTGAACACTAATGTTGTTTATCCTGAAGTTCTTTTATAATTTCTTGCTTTGTATTACTTATTTCTATTCAATTTGTCACATTTCTTTTTTCCAATAGTATAGGTTATATCCCAAGGTTCTGTTTAATATAGTTAATATCTTTTTCTGGCCTCTCTACCTATATCAAGTATTAGCACTAAGCACATTAATTTTGAGACTAAATAGAATTGAGTATTTGAGCTCTACTTCTATTATTATATGTGAAATACAATAAGAGGTTTCTGTTAAGTATAAAAACAAATCAATATACTACTCAGGTCAATAAAATGGATTTATTTTTTTGGACATGTAATTGATTTACAACTTAGTTGATAAATATATCAAATGACTTGGTTCTATATCAGTCTCTAATTGAATCTCATCTTTCCTATTTAATAAAACAGGTCAGGCAAGCATTTGAAATATTATTAAGTTTGAAGTGCACACACTTTCTTCCCAGTATATGGTTGCTCTAATTTGGAAGACTTTCCATTGGTATACTATTCAGCCTATCTTGCCTCAAGGTCTCGAGGGGGGGACTGCTAGTAATAATAATACTACGAGTAATAAGTGATGAAGATGAAGATGATGGTAGTCTGATGGTCTCTTAGAGTCGCTCTTGTGGGTACAAGATTCTTGGGGGGTTTTTTAGTGTGATGCATATAATAGCGGTAGCATACGGGAGGGAAAAGCCGCACCTCCGCAACACTAATTCTGGATTCAAGTAAGAAAGAAACACTCACGAACGGTAGACTAACCCGTGCTTTATCCTGTGTTAGGCGTACATTGTGTCACCTTAGCTCCAGAATTGGGCGTTAGCTGTCAATTCTTGGACGTGGCTAAGTGTAATTTTCACTGTCCTTTTGTGTGTTAAAAAGGGTGTAAATTTGGGTAAATTGACTGGTAGGGAAGTGACCGGAAGGTAATTTGTTAACTATTAGGGGGTCAGTCCAAGTGACAAACCATTGCGCTCCTCCTCCTCTTTCTTCAGATCATACAAATCTTGTTTTCTACAAGGAATTTCTGGGGCACACCAGGAGCTCTCTTTTTCCGCCTTTAAACTCATCTTTCCCTCTTCACCCCCTTGTTTGTTTTCTCTTTCCCGCCAACTCGCTTGCTGTCGCTACTTTCTCCTCCGCTCCTATTCTCCCCCCTTCCTTCTTCGAGTGACGAGGAGAAGAAAGCGAGGGCGGGTGCAAAGAGAAGTGAAGGGAAAAAAAAAAGACAAAGGGAAACAGTTGCAAAGTACGGGTGAGTCACTGTGAGAAAGCGGGGGGCTAAGATACTTTTGGTTGAAGTGTGCGTGTGAGAGTGAGAACAATTACAACCTCCTCATTCCACGCGACCCCAAATACTTACCCTCCCCCTTTCTGTTTGTGCCACACGGTTTGTTATTTTCTCGCTTCTCTCATCGCCCCTCCCCCCTTCACACTTATTTTCATCACAGAGTTGGATTCTCACTGAATCTTCACCTCTCTGATTGTTGTTTTTTTGGGTCAATTTCAGCCCTATCCACTCTTTTGTTTTTCGACACCCGACGCATTTGATTGTCGTCCCACAACAACGAGCCTTAGGCAACCTTCGCTCACTTTTACTCCTATTCTCGTCTTGTTCGACTTTCTAATCATCACAAAATTACTTTTGTCTTGAATGAGCTTGTAATTCGTTCCCTTTCCACTCCTCTGGTTGTAGTTGTCGACCTGTTCTGCAGGTTTGACAGCGATTCAAATCCTCAATCATGAGCAACGCAACAGGTATGTTTGCCTGTCTTGAGCTTTACACTTTAACGCTGGATTGTTGATGGTCGACCGATTTTTGTAGCTACCACTCCTACACCCGATCCTCCTCCTAATACACCTCCGACAACCCTCACTCCTGCTCCTCCTCCGACTACACAGATAGAGACGGTTATCACTACAACTTCTGGTTCCTCGCAGAGAGTCACAACTACTGTTATAACTTCTACCTCAGTTCCGTCGACAACAGCATCATCACCACCTTCAAGGACCTCGATAGCATCCTCTTCGAGCTCGTCCGCATCTAGCTTGAGTTCTGCTACCGATACATCTACGTCAACTTCCCTTTCGGATAATGGTGGAGGCGGATTGAATGGAACCTCAAGAGTTGTTGTCGCAGTCGTGGTCCCGATAATTGGTGTCGCGTTAATCGCGATTGGATTGCTGTTTCTTTGGAAGCGACGACAAAAGAGTAAGGCCGATGCAGAAGCTCGGAGGAAGGAAGTGGAAGAGTATGGCTACAATCCGAACCAGAGTCCCCATGGAGGTGCTGCAACAGGAGCTGTCGCGACCCAGGGTGTTGATGGCGAAGACGGACAGTATGAGATGGCAGAAAGTGAAGCAAGCGGCTACAGAGGATGGGGATCGACAAACGGTGGTAGAAAGGTATCGGGGATGGGTTCTAGCGTTGCAACGAGTCAGCAACCACTGTCGCCAGTCGGAATGGGCTTTTCTGAGGCGGGATATAATAGACCATTGGAGGGTCCTGATGGGTATGTTGGCGTAGCCACATCTCCGAGCGCATCAACGTTTCCTGCAGGCAATCCACCCTCCACCGATGGCCACTCCAATGCTCCTTTAATTAACGGCCATGGCAATCGTCCTAGTACTGCAGATTCTAGTGTTATTGGCGCCATGAACGGCCCACAGACGGCGGATAATACGGAGGGAATTCATCGAGGAATATCTAATGCATCTTCCAATTATTCCGCCGTTACGCACTCGACACAATCCGATATGGGTCAGCCCCTCTCACACCACGATGCGCAATATTATGGTGCGGATGCCGTCCACGAAGACGGATACTATTACCCCGGTCACCCACCCCACCAGTACCCCGACGACGCGGGATATCCACAAGCACCAGTGATCAGGGATGTCCAAGCAAGAAGGAACACACGCATTGAGACTCCGACAAATACGCACTTCCCCCAGCAGGGAAATACCGGTAGTGGAATCGCACAGAACTTTTAAAGATCGGCAGGGGCAGGGATAGTCTACATGACGCATGTTCTTGCCTGGATAGTTCCGTCTCTAGTGTTTTAAAAGGTGGGAGTGATTATCATGCTCTCGGCCTCGCCCATCGAAGAGGACCCTGTCTCTGTATTTTCTTTTTCCGTACCATACCTACTTGGTTTTTTGTCTCACTTGGATACCGCACCTTGACATCAATTTTCGGGATAATTTTCTAGCGTTTTCTCGCAACATTTTATTTTTTTCGCTGTAAATGCACAACTTTTCACTTCGCCACTATCCTCTTATGTTACTCGCTGTTTTTTTTCAGTCTTTTTTTTCTCTTTCAAGCGGGTTGTCACTACTTAAGTTACCAAATATGGTTCAACTTTTTCTTGCATGTTTTCAATCAATTCCTTCTCTTCCAAAGTTCTGGAAGTGGGGGATATATAGTCTAATGTTGGAGATACTTCATTTTTCAGATTTCTTTTTCTGTTTCCTACTACTATCTTGGTTCTGAACACTGTGATTGGGTTGGTGGAGGGACACAATGGTAATATAGGAAGGAGCGATTAGTCGATGAGGGAGGGATTGGGCGGATGGAGGGATGGATGTCGTGGATTGTGATTGGAAGGGGGTGTTGTTGGAAAAAGGTGAAACTCTTTTTTGCAGTAAAGGGATGTTTACGTTTGAGATGGATTTTGTTCTTCGATGGATTTTTTTTCTCCACTTTTTTCAACCACTTCTACCTCTACTTTCTGGTTACGGCGGGGTATGCTTTAATGGTACTTCACCTTTATCCTCTCTTTCCAGTAATCGTCGCTCGTCATTCGTCATTTTTCCCGCCAATATACCGTTTTATGCTTTTTTTTATCTATCATACATTGTCTCACGTGGTTGGTGATGAGTTGATCAGCGTACGCTATTATTTATATTTGATGGATGCTTACTGTAGTGAGGGGTTGATTTGTGTTGTGGAGCGAACATGTGGTATTGTTCGCGTATTTTTTTTTGTTGCGAATTAGGAGTTGCATGCTTGATCCGTGCTTCTCTTTACTAATTGATTTGTAGTAGTGGCTTGTTTGTGAAATTCGGCGACTGGGTGGTAGGTGGTAGGTGGTGGTGTTTGGGCTCGATTGGGTTGATTTTGAATGCGGGTGATCGTGGGGTTTAAAGGAAATTTGGATCGTGGGATTCTTGGGGTGCCGGCAGGTTGGTCTGATGTATGATACAGTAATTTTATAAGTGCCTGAGTATCGTGGATCTACGTGGTGAAGTCAAGTACCGTACCTGTTTGGCACGAGGGGCTCGTGAGAGGTTGTGAGTGCCGCGGAGAAAAGGTTGCCAATAACGAAGTGTATTTAGGCTGGGCCATATAAAAAAGAAGCTTTTATCATCGTGTTTCTCTTTCATACTCGTACTCGCACAAGTTATGGACGGTACGGTAGTTGTTCTTTCCATTTCGGGATCGGGAAGTTGTAATTATCCCTTCGTCTGTACAAGTGCCAGGGGAGATGTTTTCGCACACAGGGATCATTTAGCAGGTTAACCTAAATTAACTGTTCACTAACTTTCTAGCAGGTACTTGAACAAGTTTCAGGGATAAAGTCAGTGAACAGTTAATTTAGGTTAACCTGCAAAATGATCCCTGTCGTGTGCGAAAACATCTCCCCTGGCACTGGTATTTGTTGCCTTTTAGTTCCCAAGAATATTCCAGGATTAGGAATAGTTCAAGTGTGGCAATTGTGTAACCTTGGTTTTCATTCTATCTAGCCCGGGGGTACGACGCCCCGTTTCTACGAACTAAATCGTAATCTAGCTAAACCGGCGTGAGATACTCCCCCCAGCCAAGGGCCTCCTTTTTAAAAGAAAATTCCACCACCCCGCCCTATGCCTAGCCAATTTTTCGCCATCCCCTCACCCAGCTTTTACTCAAAGAAACTCCCCCCCCTCCCCTCTGCTCTCCTCGCCCCATTGGCCCCCTCACCCAATCCCTAACAAAGGAAACTCCCCCCCTCCCCTCTGCTCTCCTCATCCCGTTGGCCCCCCCATCCAAACCTTAACATAGGAAACTCCCCCTCCCCCCTTCCTGCCTCTCTTCCTCAACTATTTATTCCGCCTAGAAGGAAACCCACCCCATCACCTCCATGCCCAGTGGTCGTGTACTTAATGAAATTCCTTCTACTAAAGAAACCCACCCCGTCACCTCCATGCTCAGTGGTCGTGTACTTAATAAAACCCCTTTCTATCGAAGAAACCCACTGCATCACCTCCGTGCCCAGTGGTCGTGTACTCTAGGAAATACTACCCCCCAGCATTGCTCCCCTGGGTCGCCGGGCCCGCCACTCCTCCGTCCTCCTCGGGCTTCCTCTCTCTTTTTCGTGCCTCATCTGTGGGCGCAGTTTCTGTCCCTGTGGGCTTTTAGCCGCGCTCCATGGTCTTCTCTGAAAGCTTGTCCGCACATCGGGCAGTAGATGTTGCCCCGTTTCCAAGTTTCTCTGGTTTGGATTTGTTGGGTGGGTTGGGAGGTGGGGAGGTTGATGCCCGCCCCCGTTGTCTGTGCTGTGTTCCCGTCCTTCCCTTGCTGTTTAGGTTTGGCTTTGAGCTTGGTGGGCCATGTATCCATCCATTTGAGGAGGTCCGCTTGGTCTGCTTTTTTGTGGAGTTTGGCCTTCATGGGGGTCACCACCCTACACCTTTCCCTCAGGTGTTCTTCCGTGATGATGTTCCTGTCGCATGGGCATCTTCTCCTCGTTCCCTTCCAGTCCTGGTATGGCCAGGCCACTGTTGCCCTCAGGTAGAGCAGTCTTCTGAAGTCCATGCGGGTCGTTTCCTTCCAGTGCCTGTAGCTCCTGCTGGGTTTCCCTTGGTAGCGCCCGCTTTCCTCTCCTATTTTCTTTCCCCAGTTCTCTAGGAAGTGTTCCTTCAGGTTGCTTTTGCCCAGTTTGAGGTTGTGGGCCGCTTCGATGATCCCTTTTGCTGCAGTTTCTTGTGCCCATTTGTTGGTCCACTGTATGTGTCTGTCGAGGGATTGGGCTCTTAGGCCTAGGAGGTTGTGTCGGTGGTCCATGTAGAGGTTGAGGGGGGCAATTCCTGTTTCTGCGTAGATGGCCGTGAGTGGTGTTTTCTTTTCCAGTCCCAGGGCCGTCCTGATTATTGTGTTCAGCTTCTTCTGTGCCACTTCAATATCACCTTTGGCTTTCCACACCTCTATCCCGTAGGTTAGTTGTGGTAGGATCAGCCCTTGCAGGAGTCTGATGGTCGTCCATGCGTTGAGTCCACCCTTTTCGTATCTGCTCGTGAGCGCTCTCAGGAAGTGGCTTGTTTTCTGTGCTTTCGCTGTCCAGTGCTGTATGTGGTATTGCCATTTGAAGTCCAGTGAGATAAAGTATCCTAGCTATCGCATTACCTCTTTTTCTTTTGCTTCTTTGCCTCCTACCTTCGGGTGTAGGTGGAAGCCGGTGGGGGTCTTTATGTGTATCCTATCGGTCTTAGGAGCTGACAGGCTGTATCTGTGTTTTTGGCATCTTCCCTGCATCTTGTCTAATGTTCCCTGGAGTGCCTTCTGTCCCTGTTCTTTTTTGTCATAGGTCATGACTACCAGGATGTCATCGACGTAGGTTAGTAGCCTTGTGTTTGTTCCCTTCTGTTCCGTCACCTTTGTGGCTGCTATCTTTCTCACACTTATTAGGAACAGAATTGGGGATAGGGGTGACCCTTGTGGGGTCCCTTTATCAGTGTCGTAAGCCCTCAAGGTCTTCCTGTTGAACCGGTAGTAGGTGGTCCTTTTCGACGCCCACTGTCCTACCCACTGGCCCAGGTGTTCATCTTTTTCCCCTATGGCAGCGCATACCTCTTCCATTCTCAGGTGGTCAAAGCCTCCTTCTATGTCGAGTGCCACGAGGCAGGCGTACTTTTTCTTTGAGGTTTGGACTATGTCGTTGAGGGTCTGTATGGCGTCTGTGGTCCTGTTGTTCTTTCTTCCGCCGTACATGTTGTCTTCCAGCATCTCCAGTTTGGCGATTCTTATCACTGCTACTCATTCCAGGACCTTGGCTAGGATGGACTGCAGCTGTATTGGTCTCCAGCTCTTGGCGATTGTGTACGATTCCTTTTTTTCTTTTTTTATCAGGATCGTGTTACTTGCCTTCCATGTTTCTGGGATACCTTCCTTCCATGCTTCATTCATTACCTTCATGAAGAGGGTTTCTCTGCATCTCCTTAGCTCCTTGACCATCCGGGCGGGTATCATGTCCGGTCCTGTTGCTGCTCCGTTTGGGGTGCTCTTGAGCGCTGTGTCCAGGATTCCTATGTCGAGTTTTTCTGGGTCGGCCATTATCCTTGGGCTGGGTCTCCTGTGTTCTCCCCCGTATAGTTCATTATGGAGTTCTTGTGCTAT
Source organism: Choiromyces venosus 120613-1 (assembly GCA_003788595.2). Classification (NCBI taxonomy): domain Eukaryota; kingdom Fungi; phylum Ascomycota; class Pezizomycetes; order Pezizales; family Tuberaceae; genus Choiromyces; species Choiromyces venosus. Next base: position 51,542 of record ML120563.1, read on the forward strand.
GTGGGGGTGCTCCGCCGCTAGGGTTCCGTCCTTTCTTCGCAATGCTGGGATGGGTTGCTTAGATTGTCTCGGTCTGACGGTCTGGAAGCATTCTGGGTCTTTTTCCTCTTGTAGGGCTTCCATGTTGGCTTTGGCTTTGGCTTTTGCTATCTCCTTTCGGTAAGCTCTCTTTGCCTCCTTCAGGTCTGGGTCTAGGGGGTCGGTTCTTATTTTCCTTAGGAGTACTTTCCTTGCCTTTCCTAGTTCGTTACTCCAGAAGGCTCTTCCGTTCCCCTTGGCTACTGGAGTGTGGTTCTAGATTATTGCCGACAGTTTAAGTTGGATTGTTCCCGGGTGCGCATCCTCTTCTCTTAATTGTGTGAGGGCTGTCCTGATTGCGTCCCAGTCTGCTTTGTCATACCTGAGGGGTTTGTCCAGCGTTTTCTTCCATTTGATGCCTGTTTTGACCGAGATCACTTTGTGATGGGCCGATGGGATCTGGAGTTGGCGTACCCGGAGTTCATGGTGCCTATCGCCGATTACCAGGTCTATTGTGGTCCCTGTTGGTTTGTTCCCGGTGGGGGAGTGGGTGACGGTGTGTGGGTTGGCTACTTCCAGGTCTCTTTCTGCCATCCATCTCCTGAGGTGTCTTCCTGCGTAGTTTTCCTTTCCTTTTGACCAAGCTGAATTGATTGCGTTCAGGTCTCCTACTATCAGGTTGCTGGGTCCTTTGTGCCATTTGCCCTGGTGGTTGAAGGTTAGGTCTTCTCTCTTCTCAGGGTTTGCGCTTATGTAGTTCGCTGGTCTCTGGTATCCCATTGTTATTTCCGTTCCCCCAGTCCATAGGGTGACGTATTGCGAATTTATCCTTTCCACCACGAACATATGAACATACTCATTTTTAACATATGTGGCGCATCCGTATCTTACCGCTTTTGTGTCTGTGTAGCATGTGTAACCTTCTATGTGTATCCAGTTATTGTTTTCTAGTGGGCATTCTGCTAATGCTATAATTTTTGGTTTAAGTTTTTGTGAGGTCTTAAGTAACTCTGTGACAACGTTCATGGACCCGCCAACATTGTGGTAAACGATATTGGTGGTCGCCATAAATTAGTTATGGGGGGTTTGTAGGGGCGGCTCTGCCGGACCGGGGGCTACCAAGCTATCTTGGGCGGCTACTCCTCCTGCTCTGCCTCTGGTGGGGCAGTGGTTGTCTCCTGCAAAGTGGGTGGTCTCTTCGCAGTTGATGCATCTTCTGATGGTGTGGGAACAGGGCCTGCCTTTTCCCACCGTGCAGTATAGTTCCGGACAGCTGTGGTCCTTGGTGTGGTGGTCACCCCTGCAGAACTTGCAGGTGGGTGGGAGGCGGCAGTTTATCGCGTGGTGTCCTAGCTGTAGGCAGCATGTGCACCATGTGGAGGAATCTCGCCTTGCGTATCTCACGAAGGTGCATCATTGTCTGAAGATTGCCATACTTCCTTCCGTCTTTTTGAGTTGGGAGCTGACCCAGTCATTCATTTCTACCGTCGCTATGATCAACGATTTGAACTTGTTGTTTGCCTTCAAGGCTGTCGGGGACCTGATCCATTTGGGTCTATCGATGACGTGAATGGCTGGGTTGTATTCTGAGATTTCTTTTTCAAGGTCATTCTAGTTAGTGGAGTGTGTGTCCCAGTCAGTGAGTGCCCAGTTTTCGTCGTTTCCTAGAGGGACCTTGTGGATGAGGATGTTGACTGTGGGGACGTCCATGACGATGCTGAAGCTGAAGATGTTGATGCTGTTCAATGCTTTGGTGATGGTGTTGGAGTCTTGGAGTGCTGGCTCTGCTGGGAGGTCTTGGACTGTGGTTTGCACCAGGTCGTCGTTTCGGTTGTATTCAGCGAAGGCGAATTTGACCCTGGACGCCCTGTTAATTGCATCCCTGATCTGGACAGCGGAGCGGCTGGCTGCTCCCACTCTTCTGCCCTTTTCCACCGAACAGATCAGGAGTCTTCTCTGTCTTGCATGGGGGGTGGAGGGGGCCGGGGGTCCTTGTTCTAGGTTTCTTCCTCCCTCGGTTGCGGCTCCTTTTCCCTTGTTCCTTTTGACGAGGACGAAGTTATCGGTGTCTATTCCGGCTGCTGTCATTGCCGCGTATGTTTGTTTTTTGTTTGCAGTCGTTGGGGTATTTGTCTTTGCGGGGTGGGTGGCTTTGGGGTTGGCCGGGGGCGGCGCCTGGATTTGTTGTTGTTGTTGCTGGGCTTGGGGCCTTGGTGGTTGCCTTTGTTGAGGGGCCTGGGCTCTTGCTGGTGGGGATTGCTGGGGTGCTGGGGTGTTTGTTGTCGTTGTTGCGGGGGGGTTTTGTTTGCCTGGATGGCTTCCAGGATTCTGGCCTCCATCTGTTCCAGTTTCTTATTGAAGTTGTCCTCCATTGCTGCTAGGAGGAGGGCTAGTCCACCAGTAGTAGGGGTGGAGTCTCTGGTACCTATGTGTTTACAGATGTCCTCCACGGTGTCTAGGTCGACCGTCTCCTGGAAAAAAGGGGCCAGGATGGAGTTTGGACTTTCTCTGGTGGCTGTTTCCTGGGAGCTTGTTGCTTGGGTGGCCCTTTCTTTGCCTTTGTTCAACTCTGTGTTTTTCCTTGTAAGGATGTGCACTGGAGTGGGGAGTGATGAGGATGAGGATGGGCTGAGTCCAGCTGTGAGGTTCCCGGATGGGGTTCCTGGGATCTCCAGGGGGGAGGAGAAATGTACTCCTCTGGGGAGCTCTTGGGAGGTGGGGGCATGTTGGCTGTCCCCTATTCCTGTTCCGTCTGAGTTTTGGCCATTTCCTAGTGCCATTGATGTATCTCGGGGGCTCTGTGAGTCGGGGACTTCTATGACGGTTTCGCCCATCTGGACGTCTGGGGGGATGACTGGGGGATTTGGGAGACTGTAACCGGGCTCTCCTGCGAGGGGTGGAAGGAGGAGGCCATGGCGGCTAGTCCTGCGAGGGTTTCTTGGTCGACTGCGTCGACTGTTTCATTCCCAAACACTTTCTCGAGGGTGGTGCGGAAACCTGGGAAGGGGGAGGCGATGGGAGGTGCTTCTGCCATCTTGGCCAGCTGAACAAAGCAGCTATCCAGGCACCCCAGTTCCTTTCGCACCGCTGGGAAGTTGCTCCCTGGGGCCACAATTCTGTTACCCACATTGATGGCTCTGTTGGGGCAGTTCTGGTTGTGTGTGATGACTGAGAACATTGGGAGGAGGGATTGGAGGGACACTCCATGGGGGGAGCCTGGGGGCAGGAGGGAGGGAGAGTAAGGCCTTGGGCTCTTGGTGGGGCTTCTAGGGCCCAGAGGAGATGGTGGGAGAGGCGTGTTGAGAACTATGTTCTCCATGGTGGCTCTGCTGTAAGGGTGGAAGCCTTGGGCAGACATTGTGGTGGAAGTCAAGTTGGTCTTTGGGCGGAACTTGTTTCCTGGGGTGTTTGGAAGCCTTAGTTTTCAGAGCTTTGATTGGCTCTGCACCTAAGGGAGGAGTATCGTGTGTGAGGGGGTGGTGTTGTATTTTCAGTGAAAGCTCTGATTATACTGGAGGGATTGGTGTGGGTAGTGGTGAGTTGGCAAAATGCCGGTTTGCCGGTGGTGGTTGTGTCGCGATTTTTCTCTTTTTTCTCTGAAAATGTGGGAATTCAGTAAGACTATACCGTATAGGAAAGAAAAAGTGGCAATTGTCGAGATGTTTTCTACTGGTCAGGTCACAACGAGAGCTTCCCGGCCACACCACCTTTGGTAAAGATTTGAGGTTAACCTAACGTCATTAACCGCGCTAAAAAGCTGCGAAATCTGCACGCAGATTAAGGGATACGAATAGAGAGAGAAACAATTCCCAGTGAGAATGTGTGGTGTGATAAATCGGGGTTACAGCTACTGTACGTTACTCAAGTACTGGTATTTGGAAGACGACTGAAATCGGTCCAAACTCCGCATAGAGTTCATTGGGTAGGTTTTATCAATCATGTCGATTGCTGGTGATGCCACGAGTGAGGCTCTGTTCTTGTAGTCTATTTTAGTCCGAATAACAAGACGAGCCAGTTTTGAGCCTCAAAATAAAAATATGTGGACTCAATCATGGAAGGGAAAGAAAAGTGTACCCCCAAAAGATCATGCATTCTCCAAACTCTACCCACCTACCATACCTCCATCATCCCCATACTCATCAATTGTTTGTTTGTCCAATCACTATATGATACGGTGTGAAGTTCTCTTATGCACCTGAACCAAATAATCCTTCCCGCTCTTGATAATCATACCGTGCCTTGAAGGTGTGCAAAAAGGATTCTTCAGCTCGATTTTAGCCAACCAACTTTCTTGCTTGCCTCTCTATGCCTAGATCAAGTCCTGGATTGACTGAAACTGACTGATTGAGTGAGGTTGATGGGCAGCATCTCATAACCGTACATTGATTTTCCCACAACCCACGTTCCTCCCTAGCAACCGTTCATTGGCTTGCCATACGATACGGTACACGATATAGTTCACTCGCATTTCCTTGCCCCGCGTCTCCCGACAACAAACAAGATATCCCGTGGGAAGAGAGGGGGTGGGGGAAAGGGAACGGAGCGGAGGGGGGGATTTCGGAAATACCATTACTTTGTTGGCAAAATACGCTTGCTAAAATTCTGGTGAAATAGTGAGATTGAGAAAGGGAAGATTTCCCAAGTAGATACCCAAAAAAAAAATCTTTTTTTCTTGGGCAACCTGTTTTTTCCCTCTTCTACATCTTTTCCTCTCTCTACACTCCCGAATTCTTCAAAACAATCTTTATCATTTTTTTTTGTTTGCTTGTTACCGCTGCTTGACATCAGTGCCTGCCTTGCTTGCTCCCCTCCCCCCTTCCTTTTCCCCACTTTCAATTTCTTGTCCCCCAGGGGATAAAATTAATTTGGGGAAACTAGAAGAGAATAGACCGACTTTCGTCCCATTCACGTGACGGTGGCATCTCATAAGTTGCCCCACCATCTCCAGAGCCTCATCGTCTGCAACGGTAGAATAGCAGCATGTATGAAAGTTTCCTTTCCTTGCCCCTATTATCGTTTGTGAGAGGAGAGGGAGAGCAGGAGTGGAGGAAAGTATACGTGCAAGTCCAGCTGACAAACTGTCCCCTTCGTTCCCTCTTTACAGGAAGTTCGGAAAGACTTTGGCCAAGCGGCAATTGGACATACCCGAATATGCTGCTAGCTTTGTCAACTACAAAGCTCTTAAGAAGGTATCGTTGAGTCGAGAAATACTTTGCTTTTTTTCTTCTTCGGGTTACCCATCATCCTTCCCGCTCTACAACGGTTCCCCGGATTATCATTACCCCCACTGAGTGCCGTGGCCGTGGTCGTCGTTGTGGCTTTCCTGGTGGTGGTACAAAGCTCGGTACTGATTGAGGGTTTATATAGCTTATCAAGCATCTGGGGGTTGGTGTGAAATCTTCCGCACCTCCGGTACCTTTCCAGAGCCCCGGCGGCCGCTCGTTCAACGATCCGCAGGCTACGCTTCAAGCAAACAAAGCCACGTTCTTCTTCAGACTTGTTAGTTTGCCAAATCCCCCCCCCCCAACCGATAATCGCCGGGAAAAAGTTAATAAGTATAGGAACGAGAGTTGGAGAAGGTCAATACGTTTTACTTGCAGAAGGAGGAAGAGGTTTGCCCCCTTTGGAATCTATGGTTTGAATGCCGTAGTGGGTGCTCATTTTTGGTTGTGGTGGTGGGGATATAGTTGAAATTACGACTTAAAACCCTCACGGACAAGAAGAAGATTATGCAATCGAGGAGTCAAACTACTTCGAAGATTTCCGCTACTTATATTACCTTACAGGAGGGGTTTCAGCAGTTTGAGAACGACCTGAATAAGCTCCAGCAGTTTGTTGAAATCAATGCTACGGGATTTTCAAAGATTTTGAAGAAGGTTTGAGGATCTCCGTCATGTGTTATGGTTCGTTTTTTTCTAATGGGTTTTTAGTGGGATAAATCGTCTAAGGTATGGTAGCTTCGGTAGTGGGGACTAAAGTGTCATCTTAGGCACGGTACTTACGAGGTTGCGTTATAGTCACGGACGAAAGAGTTATATCTCTCCAGAGCTGTCGAGGTCCAACCTTGTTTCAACCGGGATGTTATAACTGAGCTTTCTGACCAGGCGACTACGAGTTTATTGGAGTTGGAGGCGTGGGCGGAAGGGGAGAACATTACTTTTGACAGCAAAGACAGCGAGCAATCGACAGATAGTCGACTTCTAGGTTTTGGTGGAGGGGATGAGGATACAGAGCTTTTGAAGGCAGTGTTTTCGGAAAACACGACCGCCTTGAAGGAGTGGATCAACAGGTTAAAATCATCAGAGAATCCTCAACAAGCTGTGACGAGAACGTTTCTTGCCGCTATAGCAGAAGGATCCGAGGAGTCTTTGAAGGTATTGATGGATTCCGGGATGGTAGATTTCCATTATGAGGACGAGATTAATGAGCGGAATTGTTTGCATGAAGCAGCGAACGCAAAGAGGGTATCGGTACTGAGCGAGTTGTTAAAACATGATGTTGATGTCAGTAGGGCGGATGTCTACGGGCGGATACCTCTGCATTATGCAGCAATGCACGGCCATGTTGAGATGGTTCAGCTATTGGTTCATGTCAAGCCTTCGACGATTGATGCTATGGATCATGACAACTTTACGCCTCTGATACACGCTATAACGCATAATCAACAGGAGGTCGTTCGTCAATTGATCAATTGCCATGCCAGGATAGACCCGCGGGATGAGCAGGATTATATTCCGCTGAATTTGGCATGTCAACATGGGTATTGCGAGATTTCGGAGATATTGTTACAACATAAAGCTAGAATCCTACCTGATGCTGAAGGACTCTATCCACAGCACTTGGTCGCACGATCTGGCAAGTCTGTGCAGCTTCTCATGACGTTGAAGCAATATGGGGCAAATCTGAATGAGTTAGATAAGCTATTCCAGTGGACTGCTGTATTCCATGCTGCGAGTGAGGGACATGTTGAGTGCTTGAAAGCTTTATTGGAGAGTGGTGCTCGAGGGGATATACTTGACGAGAAGGGGCTATCGGCAATGTATTATGCAGCCTGGGAAGGCCACCTAGAGTGCATGCAGCTTCTTTCTGCTGCTGGAGGAACAGTTGGGGTTTTGGGGGCTGCTGCTCCTATGAGGCCGTCACCAGCGTCTATTGCTTCGACGGTATCTGGAACGCATATGACTATCGATTCTGATGGAATTCCCGATCTTTCTCTTCCTCCTCCCATACTTCCTCTTCGAAGATATGGACATAACTTCTTGGAGAACAAGACGTTTGTTCAGCTCACGTTTGACGAAACGGATGGAAAGCCAATTGCATTTTATCACGAGGGCAAATACCCTGCTGCAAGGCTTACGATATCGTCGAAATCATCCGATCTTATTCCTCGAAATATACTCCTTCCCCTGAATGAAGATGCGAAGATTGTGTCTTTCCAGATTGATACATTAGATATGTTTACCATTGACTTTGATATTTACCCAACATTTGGATCCAAGGTCGTCGCACGCACGGTGGCTTTGCCAAATACGTTTAGCTCGCAGAACTCCGGGCATTGCGTTTTGCCGCTCTTTGATTCCAGACTTAGAGCCATCGGACGGATTTCATTCGATTTCCAGATCATCAATCCGTTTCAGGGTGTCCCTCTGGAGATTACTCACTTTGCGACGTACTGGAAGGCGACAAATCAGTTTGATTCACATCCCAACGCACTTATCACTGGTTCATCATTAGCTGGGGAATATGTCCGACTTTCTATACAGCTCACCAGCGACGGGGTGCCGGTTATTTACCCTTCATGGAGTATTCCGTTTAGCGGGCTTGAAGTTCCCGTTTGCAATGTCACTCATGCCCAATTCCAGAAGATTGGTGCTCAAGCTGGAAGCTCGGAAGCCCGACAGCGATTACCCAATATTCAGAGCCTGGCGGAATTACATTTCGTTCTGGCGTACTCATTTTTAACCCTCCGGGAGGTTTTGTCGTTGTTGCCGGTGGACGTACATCTCGATCTTAACGTCATATACCCCACGTGTACGGAAAAACGGCATCATGGGCTTGCTGGAACCATGAACGCCAATTCTTTTGTCGACGCGGTGTTGACTGTGGTTTTCGACCATGCCAGGACGTTGAAGCAGGCATCACCAGATCTCACCCGGCCTATTGTTTTTTCGTCGTTTAATTCTAATGTGTGCACGGCGTTGAATTGGAAGCAGCCGAACTGTATGGGCTTTAACGCATTAAGAGGTGTTGCTTTTGCTGACTAGTGTGTAGATCCAGTTTTTTACTGCAATGATCTTGGAAAGGAACCGAATGACGACCTCCAGGGGACAGCTTCGAGCACCAGAAGTAGAACTTCTCTGAAGGAGGCTGTTAGGTTTGCATCTAGCAACAACCTGATGGGAATAATTTGTTCGTCTAGGCTTATGGTAGGTTGTCTTGCTTTCTGTAGACATGGATTATCACTCACAAATATAGGAAATGGTACCTGCTCTTGCGCGGAGCGTCAAAGTTGCTGGCCTAGTGTTGGTAGCACACACAGCGAATGATCCCTCCCCATCGATCATATCATGCGTCGATGGCGTCCTTAGTAAGGAAGGGGTGTTGAAGTTTGAGGAGACGATAGACATGTAAAACTTGGTTGTGCTTTGTTTCTCTTTTCCTTCCCTTGTTAAGGGGGTGTTGACGCCCCGTATTATTTTTTTTCCCCTTGGCCTTCTTTGTTGCTCCTAAGGTAGATTGAAAGTGCATTTTATGGTATTTCTTCTTCATTTTCTCATTACTTCCTTGTCCACTCATCCACTCGTTCATTCATTCATCCATCCACCCATCCATAAAAAAAATACTTTTTTTTTTTGTATCATGCTTATGCCATATTCTGCATGCTTAATTTTTTCATATGTACATAGACCTCGAATCGTAGACTGTGATTTCCTTCGTGAATGCATGCGTGCATGCGTCTGGATGTTGTACTGTACTCGTCATTTATGCAGCGGAGCAGCAGTAGCCTGTGGAAATGGATCCGCCGCAGAATTATCCAGCAAGAGAACCTTGTGCCCGTCATCCATTAGCAAGCTCCAATCCAGCGTCTCGAACTACCACCCCCCAAATCATCGATTAGCCCTCTAGCGCCAATGCAATGCAATCTAAAAGAGCGGAAAAACTCACAAGCCCCATCCTCCCCCTCCTCACGCTCCGAAACCGCATAACCCCCTCCCCCTTCGTCCCCTTAACCCCATAGGCAATATCAATATCCCCCCGCAACTGACTCAGCGTCCCATGGATCCATGGCATCTTGCTTTTGAACGAGATATCCTCGCCCAGCAATTCCTTTGCCCTTGGGTGCACGCGCAGCGCGTACAGCGTTGACGAGACTACGCTGCTGGAAGACTTTTGGTAGTTGAAGATTGCGGCGGCGGAGAGCAGGATGATGCTTGCGAAGAGGGGGAGTGTCAGGAGGGTTTTAGAGGGCTTGGAGGGGTCTGGGAAAGTTAGATTGTGGAATAGGTGGGGGAAGAGAGAGAGAGAAAAAAAAAGGGGGGGGGGTTACCGGGAAGGGTACGGTCGGAACGGCGCTCGGTGAAGGTTCCTATTGGTCGGGCGGTTGTGGTTATTTTTCGGGAGAAGGGGTGGAGGAGGGGGCGGGAGATGGGCCGGAGGTGCAAGAGGGAGGAGGTGGCGGTGGCGGTGGTGGAGGTTGGGATGCGGGTTTTTGGTAAGGATTTTAACATTGTGTTTTTTCTTCTGTGGTTTGTGGGGTTTGAGATGAGGATGTGGGAAAGTTGGGATGAGATGAGAGTTGATGGGGGAAATGAAGTGAGATGAGCTTTGGATGAAGTTAACGCGTATGAGGTGACATCATGCTGGTCATAGTGGTGGTGGGGGATTATGTAACTGCGGTAGTGTATGGTAGGGTGGATTGCGGGAAGACTATGTTACGGGTATGAGATAGTGAATTTTGTGATTTACCATGGGTTAATGATTGGATTACCGGTATTGTGGTATCAATTGAATAGCTCTATAGTATTATACAGTGAAAAAGTTTTTTATATTTCATAATCTTTTGCGCTAGGGTTTTGGGTGGCCTTTGAAGCATGGAATATCATTCCACATAAGACCTCCTAGAGCACCGAACCCCCACTAATCTCCGCCGGCAGAGGAATACTCCTTAAACAACTGTCTCATCTCCTTCAGAAAGCACGTCAAGTCCCTCGTCTCGTTCAATCGATCCACGCACTTCCCGACCGAAGCAGAACCTAACTTTGGTCGGCATTGTATGACTACCCCGTACGTTAGCCATCCCCTCTACAACTCTCTCGACTAAGTGAATGAATATACATACCTTCATAATCTCTCGTAACCATATTAATAATAAAGGAAAACTCCTTCGACCAATCCGAGTCTACGATGTGCGTGTAGACAATCTTGAGATGGTCCGTTACGCCAGCGCCCTCGATGCGCATTCCCAGGTGATCCTCCCAGAAGGCGAGTTCCGGGGCGTTGCGCGAGGATTGGAAGGAAAGTGCTTTGCGCTCTTCAGCTCGGACTGTTGGTATACATTAATATCTAGTTTCAGGATGGGGAAGTGGTGGGGGGAATCACTCTCTCGCTTCTTTCGAATGGCTTCCTGCGTAGCTTCAATCTGCGCGAGTAAGTGCGCCTTGTGCTCCATTTTGGATTGCTTCTTGCGGTCCATTTCTGCGATTGCACGTTCGGCTTCTATTGCTTCTTGTTGCTCTTTCAAAATGGCTGGATTGCAGTTAGTATAGTGTATTCACGATGCTGATCAACAGAGGAAACTTACTCTCCGCAACATCCTTCTCCTTCTGCTTGTAATGCTCAATCTCCTTCTTTAGCATGCGCTGGGTATCTACGCTTTCTGTCAGAACCAAATCCACATACACACTTTCATTGATTGCCAAAATCACCTTTATCCTCAACAATACTCTTCGCAAATTCATTCCGCTCCTCAAGGATCCTCCGGCGCCCCTTCTCGATAAAGTCGTCGAAGCGCACGGTGAAGCGCGCCATCCGGTCCTTGAGATCTTCGAAGCCAAAGTTGATTTGAGGCAGTGTTGCAGCCATACTGTTATTGTTGTTATTGTTTGCTTGCGAGGAGGATAATGTGTGATTTTGTGATGAGGACGGGGCTGATGAGGATGGGAGATCGAATGACATGACTAGGGTTGGTGAGACTGGTAGGGAATAAACAAAGCACAAAGATAGGTAAGGGTTTCGTAAATATTTGCTATGCGTGGGTGTGTGTGGGTTGTTGTAAACAAAGGTCGTTGTGAGGGAATAGGTGTAAGGGTATGATGGATTGAATGTGAGTGATTGTTTGTAGAGGGTTTAGGGTTATCAGGATAAGTATTTTACAGGGTTAGTAACTTGGTTGGAGGGGGGTTATGGCAGGGGGTTCTGTCGCCAGGGAAACGGAAAAATATTGCTATCCATTTTAGGACTGAGGCTGATTGGATCTGAGCTTTCACTTTCTTTCGAAAAGACCTTTCTTGATGAGTTAACCTATTGACAGCCTGCCTACAAACACCCCTCCCACCCCCACCACCACCATCACCCTACACCTAGCCCCCGCTTATCAAGAGTGATATCGCTGTACTGATTTACGCTTATATACCTGCACACCATGAGTGGGTTCCAAGATGTGCGCGATGTAATGGAGCTGTCTGGGCCTTCAGACGCCACAACAAGAGTTCCTGCTGCAAAGAAGCAGAAGACGGTGGAGCGACGGCCAGGTATGCTCTTATATGCATTGCCTTTCAAAAATCATGAGTAATTACTGATATCACCGCCGTATAGACGGAATTACAAGAGAGCTATTCGCACTGCTCGGAGAAAACCCCCCGCCAGTAGCGATTGTCGAGAGCAAGTTTAAAGAGAAACCACGATGGATGGGAAAAGTAAACCCTTGGTATGTGCCCCTCCTCGCACAGAACTTACCCACCGAACAGGAACTAATACGAGCACACCAGGGTATGGAAACCCTTCAACAACCCCGCCCGATCCGACGGCTTTGTCCTCCACCACTGGGAACGCAAGACCGAACCCCCCCAAGACCTCGAATACCAATTCGCCAAATTCAACGTCAAAGTCGACGTACCCATCTATACAGACGGCGAGTACGAAGTCCTCAAAGACCCGGACTGGACGCGCGAGGAAACGGACTACCTCTTTGACCTATGCCGCGAGTATGACCTCCGCTTCGTCATCATCTGGGACCGCTACGAGTTCCCGGCCAGTGGCAAGGCGCGCAGCGTGGAGGACATCAAGGCGCGCTACTACTCCGTCTGTCGCAGCCTCATGGAGCTCCGCACCCCGCTGAACCAGATGACACCAGAAGAAACACAAATCTTCAATCGCCTCAACTTCGACAAGGAGCGGGAAACGGCGCGGAAGAATATGGCTGAAGTGCTGTTCGCACGCACGCCCGAGCAGGTGAAGGAGGAGGAGATGCTGCTCGTCGAGCTGACGCGCATCACGAAGAACCAGGCGAGGAATTTGGAGGAGCGGAAGGAGCTCTTCGGCAGATTGGAGGTTCCCGCCTCACAGGGCTCTATCTCGCCGTATACCGGCAGTCAGGGGCTCGCACACCTACGCGAGATGATGGTGAATAGTAATGACAAGAACAAGAAACGCAAGTCAATTGCCATGGCAAGCAATAACGCCAACAACTCCGACGGGCCCCAGCAAAGCCCTGCCGTGGCAACCTCCGCCGAAAGATCAGGTCCGGGCGGCGGCAGTGGCGGCGGCCCATCACAAAAAGACACCCCGCAGCCGAAGAAGCAAGTGCGCAAACTCACCGAGGAGGAAGAACTCGAGTTCGGCGTAACCTACCACGACAAGCTCACCCCCGGCGTCAAGTTCCGCTCCGCCATGGTCTCGAGCACCGTCAAGGGCGGCACAGCGCAAAAGGTGCAAGCGGCGCTCGCGCAGCTGGAGATATCCCCGCGCCTAGCGATGCCCACGGCCCGCACGGTGCAGAGGTTTGAGCAGTTGCAGGCTAGTGTTGGTGTGCTGCTTGATGCGCGCAAGGCGAATGACAAGATTGATAATGAGCATAGGATTTTGAAGGCGCAGATTGAGGCTGCGAAGGAGGAGTCTTGATTGGCCTTTCTTTCCTTTTTTTCTCTCTTTTGTTCTTGATAGTATAGTATGGTGTTTTTTGTACTGCATGGTTATTTACAACTTGGGACTTGTACTTGTATGATTGATGGTTTTTTTTCTTTTTCTTTGCCTTTTTCTCATTTTATGTCATTACTTGGCTATTTGTTGCTGTGTTTCGGCAGATTGATCCACTATGGCAGATATTATATAGAATTACACAGACCATTCCATTCAAATCTGCAATCCAATCGCTCTGAAATAGAAGAGGATAGGATATCCTATTCATACAGACAGACAGACAATGAAATGATTTCTCCCTTTTTTCCTTTCCGCCACCGCATACGGTAGGTATAAGCCATCCATACATCCTTCCTACTACACCACTAGACCACAGCCCTCTCTCACTCTCATACAGTGACACGCAGCTCGAAAGGGAATGATTTTTTTTTTGAAAAGTTAGAATCACATGAGAAAAGGAAAAACAGGAAAAAAAAGAACAAACGTGAGGGGGAAACGACATGGAAGAAATGAACAGAAAATGGAAATAAGAAAAGAAAAGAAGACATCCCCATCTCATCTCATCTACTCCCTTCCTTCCAACACGCAGACAGACGTAGTAAGCGAAAACTAAGTTACCGTACCGTACTCAATCGTTCCGCCTTTTTTTTTTTTATACTGATACCACTTTATTGGCAGCCCGAGATGAATGATGGGACATAGGCTATTGTAGGTAGACAGGCAGGTAGACAGGCTTATACTCGGGTATGACAGACGACGGACAAACAACCAACTACTCAATCCCGCACAAGAGGAGCAAGTACATAAAATAAAGAGAGAGAAAGAAAAAAAAAAATATTAAGCCCCCTCACCTTCAGCCCCCGCATCCGGCAACGTAACATCTCCGTCCCCGGCCTTCTCCTTCTCCTTCTCCTTCTCCTTCTTCCCAGCATTGCCCTCAACCTCCTTCTCCTTCTTCCCCGCCGCTGCAACCGCACCCCCATCAATGCCCACGACCTCCTTCGCAATCTGCAACGAAAGCACCGCCGACGCCTTCGTCTTGCGCAAAATCTTGCCCGGGTTCGCATTGTCGGTGGAGGCGGCTTTTTCGATAACGATGACACTGCGGATGGTCCCCTTCGGGGACTTTTTGATCCCTAGCTTCTCGTGGAGTTCGTAAGTCGGGTCGCAGAGGAGGGTGTATGTCAGGTTCTGCTTGTTGCGGAATTTCTCGTTCGCGCCGGGCTGGTCGCCTGAGAGGCCGTAGACTGCATACCCGGCGTCGGTGAAGGAGGCGTAGTTGTCGCGGAAGAGGCAGGCTTGGCTAGTGCATTCTGGGGTGGAGGCTGTGGGGAGTGTTAGTATGGGTTTTCTTATATTGCGGAGTTCATATCATATCTGAGTGCGGACTAGCAAGGCATGTGGGGTACGGCGGTAGGGATGTTGCCCAAGGCGGGGCGGAGCGGGCGGGATGGATAATCTCAATATATATATAATCATACCTTTAGGATAAGCAAAGACAACAATCCCCTTGGAAGCCTTCGCGAGAATGGCCGTCAAAGTGGTCTTCCCGCCATCATGGGTCTGCACCTCTGGCAATGTGTTGGGCAATAAATCTCCCTCCTTGAGCGCGACGGCCGCTTCCTCAGCTGCGTCGGCCTTCTTGGCCTTGGCCTTTCCGCCCTTCGCCTTAGCAGCGGGTTTAGCAGCGGGTGGGGCAACAACCGTGCTAGTAGTTGCCACCGCAGCAGCAGCGGAAGAGGAGGATGCAGTCGCCGCCGGCGCCACCTTCTCCTCAGCAGCCGCCGCGGAAGCTTCTCCCGCCGCCGCCGCCGCCGCCGCCTCCGCCTTCTTCTTGTTGCTGGTCTCCTCCTTCTTATCCTTACCTACGGCGTTCTTGACAACCGCCGCAGCCTTATCCACGGCCGTTTTTGCCTTTTTCGCCGCGGGCTTCTTGGGCTCAGCGGATGCGCGTTTCTTGGGGACTGGCGCGGGGGCAGGGGGGGCAGCAGAGGCTGCTTCCTTCTTTGCGATATTACGCCCGCTTCGACGTAGAACGGGTTCGCTCATTTTGTGCAAAGTGTTACTTGGTATATTTTTATTGCGTGTTTATTCAAAAAAAAAAAAAAGAGAGAGAAAGGGCAAGGTTGTGGTTATTTTTTTAAGGAGAAAAAACACTCGCGATGCGTGGTTTTTTAGGGGGGATACGCGATGAACTCGTGCTTTTTTGTTTGGGAAAGTGCTTTTGGAGGAGGAATTGGTGGATAGGGATGGAAGGAGTAGGAGAGTTGTTGTGGTGGTGGTGTTTATCGCGCCGGTGGTTAATTACCACGCGGTGGTGGTGTTGGTGGTTGGTTGTCTTGTGGGGAGGGGAGGAGAAGCAGCAGGAGTTGAACGATGGAATTTTAGGGAGGAAAGGTGGAAAGAGGAAGAGGGAAAAGCAGTCCTGAGAGGAACGGGGCCTCAGAGGTATTTATGTCAAGTGGGGAGGGGGTGGGAGTCCAGTGTGGTGGTAGTGGATGAGGCAGTATGTGTTTATGGGAGGTTGAGTGAGGTTGGAGGGTAGGGCAGAAAGGGTAGGATACACTTTCCTTTCCTCTCGTTCCCTCTTCCTCTCTCGCCCACTCCCTCTCTCTTCCTTTTTTTTTTTTTATCCTCCTCCATTCTTTCTCCTTCTTACCGTTTGCCCAAAGGTGAATAGAAACATACGATAAAGAAATGGAGTTTCACCCTGCTTTGCGAGGGGAAATAACTGATAGATAGGAAAATAACAGTCTGTTTATAACTTTAAGCATACAAATAATTCCAACGTTTTGTGGGGAGGGAGGGGAAAAAAGGAGAATAATGGTGTAAAAGCATAGAATAGGAAAGGGAAACGGGCAAGGAGAAAGGAACAAAGGGCAGCTAAGAAAAGTACATAAAATATAAAACTGCAGCTCTTTAACTTTCTACGATACCATACGTACGGTGAAGGGGCAATTCAGAAGGATCAAGGGGAAAAAGAAGGCAAAAGACAAGGAACACCTTTTGTGAGGCGGATGGACGGGCTGTTGTATCGAAGCGATGAGCAACAGGAAGGGGAATCAAATCATGGATTTCAGTGGATTAGATCAAATTTCAGGAATGCGCGCACAGGCGAGAGATATAACTCGAGTTAAGTTGAATGAAAGAAGGGCATTTTAGGACATACAGGGGAAAAAAAACTTAGGACACGAAGAGGGAAAAAAAACCGGCTAGGCTTTGATATTGTACAAAGGAAGCAAAATAAAATGGGGAAAAAAAAGGAAAATTAAGATAATTAATATCCGGTAGATGATTACCGTAGAGAAAATCGGTATATACCCTATATACCAGCTATTCAACAGTTGGAAAAAAAAAATTGAGAAGGCTAGGAGAATGCAAGGTGAAGGAAGGGGGGGAAGAAGAAAAGCAACACTGAGCCCAACTGAGAAATCATTCTTCTAACCAGTCGAGTCGGCGGCAGCAACAGTAATGGGAACAGAGCTCACTGCTCGGTGGGACATGACCCAGATTGAGTACCGTATATTATGTGTGGTATGGGCTGTACCATACCCGCCGTGCCGTATTTCATGACGCAAAAAAATAAAAGGTGTAGAAAAAAGTGATTTGGCTGACTTAATATCTACCACTAGAAATTTTGGTAAGAGAGCAACCTCAATTCGAATATCATACTGATATCATCATGTGTGCCATCTCTACCTGAGAGGAAAGAGGAAGGGGGAGAGCATAAAGGTATGTCAAAAAAAAAAACAAAAAAAACAGAGAAAACACAAGCTGGTTGAATGAAGAAAACATGCAGCCCTTCTTATATCATCACATGGAGATCACGTGAAATGATATACATTTTGATAGTTTCATCGCTCTGACTATGCTGGAATAGGAATATAGTAGGTGGAAACTGGCCAATAGTTTCCCTTGTGTTATTATTACCGACTCCAGGAACAGTGAGTGTGACAGAATTTTTCTGGTTATTGTTCGGTAGAACTACCGAGTGTGGAAATAGTGATAGTTGAATTTATTAGACTGGGATTCGCATAGAAATAAGTTAAGGTAAGGTACATAGTTAAAAAGGAGTTGGGGTTGAGTATTTATTTCCATATCACCAACTACTTTCCAGCCTTCTTGTCTGGAGTTGGGGTATGAGGATGAGGGTGCTCCGGGCTGAGGCATTGATTGTAACGGGTCGGAACGAGACGGTACTTCTGCCACTTTATTGCGGAAATACCCGCTGCCTGAGTTACATGGATTAAACTTTAATCATCGGAGAAGGATCAGGCCTGACGATTGAAAGCCTTTCTAGCCAACTTGTTTATGGCGAAGCTTATCTAGTTTAATAGGGGTAGAGTGAAAGACTCGATGGTTCATCCAAGAGGATTTGGTGTGAGAGATCACATTATAGGTGGGGGACTTATAAAGATAAAACTGGATCTTCAGGGAGCTTATTGAGGGGTCGTTCGGCGGCATAGGGGTTTGTCTAATGATCTGTGATAAAATGGATTTAACGTGAAGCCTGATCAAATGCAGCTCAAAAAAGTACCGTAGGTACAACATCCGTTCCTTATGTTAAGCGACGAGAGCTGGTAGGCTCATTTTCAGAGCGAGAATGTTACCAATTGCATTCGTGAACATGACACAAACAACCAATGGTTCTCTAACAAATTACGCGGCAACAAGTTAGTAGGGCTCGAAAGTCATTGGAAGCTACAAAATCATCGGCCGAGGGTCGTCCCGCAGAATAGCATTCATTGGTACCGAAGGAGGATATCTTACCGGCACCCTACTTACTGCATCCGTGATCATTGCTGCCACGGGAAAGTGAATATAATGCAATCCATCATATTGTGTCAACCAACCTGACTTTGTAGAGTAGTCTACGAGTAGGAATTGAGATTATTTAGCGATGCATAATAGAACTCTATCACGAGCGCATTTTCTACATAAGCTGCGGTGCCGTACTCCACAATAACCGATCTTATTCGTCTGGATCGCCTGTGTTGGCAAAAGGTTGTTGGCTGGATGAAGACGAAGGAAGAAGAGGAAGACGCATGAAGGAGGGGAAGATTGGGCGAGATTCAGATGGCGAGGGATTACTATGTTTGGCCTTGCCTGTCCTCTCTTCGGTTTGTTGGTTAGAGTAAAGTATAGCGGTAAGTTATTGGTACAAGGTTTGTCCACTTGACGACAGATGGTGTAAAGCGCCAAGTATCATAACAGAAGATTCGAGGAAGAGCAGGATAAAGTAGGTACATAGAAGGATGGAGACAACTGTAGGCGGACGAATCATACATCATGGAGGGCTAAGTTAAACAGAAGGGGACAAAGGAGAGCGATTGACGGAGACTGGTAATGTTTTGGTAGTGATTCATTTGATTAGTGCTGGCAGTTACCTCACTCACCTGTAACGAAGAGACCAGAACGAGGTTCAACTTTTGTATTTCTTCTTTATCAAAATCTGGATTCCGAGTGGCGTTACCCTCCGAAAAAATTTATCTTGGCGTCTTCATTCTTTCTCTTGTGCTTTCCACTTTCTATCTTTCTTTCCCTAAAAGGTAACAGGGCCCGCCACACCAATTATTATTTTTTCTCGCCCATTCCTCTTCCATCTCTCTTTTTCCCTTTTCTTCACATTTATTTGCCGATCGCTCCAGCCAGACGGCTTGCTTTAGACAACCCTTCTTGCACTCCGCACACGACCATCTCCGAAATTTCTTTCTTTTCTCTCCCTCACACCTCATCAGACTGCGCACAGTCGAACAACTCTCTTTTCCAATCACAGGCGTCCTTACTACGTCTCAGAATATCCCTACTTTCTTCCTTTTTTCCTCGCCTTCTTTATCGATACAAGAAGTCCACGTTTGCTCTTCTCCTCATCTTTTTTTTCCTTTTTTTCCTTTCACTTTTTTTCCCACTCATCCTTATATCATCGGCACAACACCACTCCACTCCATATTATAGAATACCACAAACAGACAAAAACAAGATACAAAAATGAAGGTCTTTGAGTCGTCTTGCATCTTTCAATATCCATGGGCCAACGTCTCTATTGCAAACTGGAGGAAATACGGTTCATGGAACACCCAGAGCACACATGTTGTTGCCGTCGACACACTGAACCGAAGTGTTGATCCTGCGACCGGAATAGTGAGTAATCTGCAGACTATCCTACAATTGTTACAAACCCCCGGCTAACGGAGTGTCCTCAGCTCCGCACCGAACGGCTGATAACCTGCAAACAAAATGCCCCTCGCTGGCTAATGAAAATCCTCGGTGGCACGGAAGAATCCTACGTCCGGGAGGTATCCGAGGTCGACCCTCGGCAGCAAACCGTCACCCTCCGCTCAATGAACCTAACGGGCTCGAACATAATCTCCGTTCAAGAGACAGTAGTCTACTCCCCGGATCCATCGAATCCAGAGACAAAGACCCGCTTCCAACAGGACGCCCAGATCACGGCTTATGGTGCCTTCTCGAAGATTTGCGGGGCAATTGAGGATTGGTCGGTGGAGAGATTTGGACAGAATGCTCGGAAGGGACGGGTGGGATTTGAGGCGGTTCTCGAGATGTCGTCGAAGGCGTTTAGGGATATGAAGGATGGAGGAGGAAGGTCGGAGGAGGTCAATGCTTAGGCTCGGGGTGGGCAGATGGATATCTATGGGGAACGACTGGAATTTTCATCAAATCCCACGTCCGAGTCCAGCATGGGATACCCTTTTTTCCTTTCCATTTTCTTCAAACAATAGCAGCACCAGCGGGGTTCAACACTTTCAGCGGTCCGTTTTTTTCTTTTTTCAACACTTGGACAACCATACCATTATCGTCTACTTCCAGCTTCTTTATCTCATCCTCTGGTCATCTTCCCTTGTAAAATCACCAAAAGCTCATTTTCTATCCTTTTTTCCATCTATCTTACTATTCATTCTTAAACTGTCCTTTAGGCGTCAGGTTTTTTTTGCTACTTCATCGTTGGGTCCTTGTTCTTTTTTTTATTTTTATAAAGCGTCCAGTTTTCCAATTTTCCTTTTACCTTGCTGTCTTTTCATCATCATCATCATCATCATCTTAGATACTCTCTGCTCTCTGGGTTTGGCACGAACTTTTATGATTGCGATGTTAAAATTGGTGTTTTTTTATTTTTTATTTTTATTTTACCTCTTTTTGTGCACGGAGGGGAAGAGGAGGAGGAGGAGGAGGAGGAGGAGGAGGAGGATGCGGGGGATCATTTATGTATGGGCTTGGTGAAGGAGTGAGTGAATGAGTGAGTGCGGGGGAAGGTGATGATTGTTGGTATAGACCAATAGAATATATGATGTATGGAATTCTAATGTTTGCAGTGGGGGCGTGAGTCTTGGCCGAGGTAGTCTTGGGGTGTTTGGGGAAGTTGGAATGTTCTGCCTTTTGGTGGGATATTAAAAGTTTGGTAAGATAGGTATCCGCATTTCTACTACGGTATTGAGTGAAGCACTGAACTGTTGATTTGTGGAAAGTTGTCAGGTGATACTGGCAGTTTGTGCGTTTTATTAATGTACGAGAAATGATCATGGATACTCATACTAGGAGGGAAAGAAAGAAGGAAGAAGTGCTCAACGTTTAGCGCACTGTATATCCCCATCGGTTCCAGAACCGAAGCACGGCTATTACGGTATGTACTATACTGTACAGTAGGAAGTTGTGAAAGTGAGTAGTCCATCAATCCTGGTTATATTACTTCTATAATGATCACGGGTGGAAGGCACGCTCTGCCCATCCCGGGATTATCATTATCCAACCAGTCAGCCAGCCAACCATGAAGGCAGGCCCGTCCCTCCAGTCTAGACCACGTTTCTAGCGTTTTCATTTTTTAGCACGATCGGTTTTCTACTACATAGTATTCTAACCCCCCGTGGCATTTACCTGCAGTATCTTACCATGGGTCACACCGGGAGTCCGGAAGAGTTGATACTAATAACCAGACTTCTACAGCACGTTTCCGACGTTCGGTACTGCAAAGAAAAAAACACCTTTTGGTATCATACACGCCGGACGGCGGTGTAGCTAAACAAGGCACACGAGTCCTACCCCGTTAATACTATCTCACACGTGATAATTTTCTCATCATGAGTTATCACCTACTCCATCCGATCTGATTGGTGTAGCAATGCGCAATAGCTCAGGGGGTAGAAAAGGTCAACGGAAGATAGTAAAGATTGATTGTGTAAAGACAGATTATTCAGTAGAGACTTTTTCCATTAATTAATACAGGAAAGGAAAGGTATAGCCTAGCAATATAATATGGTCTTCCGGACATGCCATATTCTCCGGCATTCCCGAACACCCTAAATAACAAAACAAAGGTCAATAACAAAGCTAAGATCAAAATAAAAATCAATGAAGAAACATAAAGGAAGAATGGGGGAGCATAAGGGAGGGACAAGAGAAATAATAAATATTACAAGCCCTTAATAGAACTGGGTGTAGTACAAACAAAAGACTTGAACGAAACCTTTATGAGTAATAAAGAATGTCCAAATATCAACACCCCAACTCTCACAAATGGTGAGAGAAAACTTGAACTTCCAATTACTGAATATGAAGAAATAAATTCCAAACTGTAAATGGAAAGTCTTGTTAAAACCATTGAGTTAAAAAACGTCTGAACTTGAGGAAAAAATACTGATATGGAAAAAGAGTACTTCCATAGGATTAACAAGAGGAAGAAAGAAAGACATGAACATGCCTCTACTAGATCCAGTGTCTATCAATGAAAGTAGTAAAGTAAAAGTCCACAAAGTAGACATAGGTTATGAGACAATAGTTTTGTAAGAATATCTATCATATTATCTACTGTAGGGATGTAGATTATACTTATGAGACTATCTTCAACTATGCAGTAGACATAATATATAATGACCCTGCCAAGAGTATCTTACAGTAGACTACATCAGCAAAAATAATTGCTTGGATCCATTATGTCATGTGTAGCTGATACACATGACACCCAGAATGTAAACCATTATCCAGGATGTAATGTCACATTGACATCACATTGACATTGCATCCTGACATTGAGTTGTGTGCTCAGTGCATCCTGATGGTATCCAGACAGGGACCCCTATACTAGGTACATTCTGATAATACCTAGTACTTAAGAGTTGCATCCTAAGAATGTCTGGTTCTTGGCTGTTGCATCCTGATAATGATAAATCTTAAGCTATTAGATCCTGACAATGTCTGATTTAGGCATCTTTTACCCTGATATCAGATCTTCACCTGTATGCATCCTGATACTATGATACTCATTTCTTTCATCCTGATATTACATTGTATTAGACTTTTACATCCAGATTCTTTCTACTTGATCCTCACCTCATCTCAATTTTCACACATATATATAATGTGTCCAGATTCTATCTTCACAATGACATCTCATCTTGATGCTATGTAATGACCCACTAGTAGGTATCTTACAGTAGACTATTCTTACACCCATACTGGAGACCATGAGGTTGACAGGTAAGGATAGTTGAGTTCACTATGGTGGACTAATACTTGTGCCAAGGTTGTAGCGTTCGGCTGCAACCCCTGCATATTTGCAGGCTCACAACTGGGGGCACTCTAAAGAGTGCCTGACAGCTCAACAGAGCTTTGTGGCTTACCATAGTAACTTTGTGACTTGATAGGACTTTCATGTTTAATATCACTATGAGGCTTAATACAACTTTGTAGCTAAATATATTCAGAGTTTAAGTATAGTATTCTATTTTATATCAAATTCTGCAACCTTGTGTATTGCTTAATCCCCATCATGATCAGCCTAGATATTTTCTTTTTATGTACTCGAGCCAAATGCCTTCCTTTTGCCTATGCCTTTATCTCATTGAGGAAAGGTTTATGCTCTGCTCACTTAGCCCGTTTCCTTGTATTTTGTGCCTTATATAACTGCTGTTCTACCTTTTCAACCTCAGCACATCATCTATTTGTTCTTGTACTTCAGCATACAATAATTACTGACCCACAATCAATTTGGGAAGAGTTTGCTGAAGATTTCTGTGATGATCTCTTACATCTTATCACTACAGGAAGAGCCCCTCAGCCACAAAGATGGGAAGAAATCCAAGATACACTACACCTCAACTATGGGCTTTGCCTAATTGAGGAGAATTTGAATGAGTATGGCAAATCCCTTGTTGAACATGGGCTGCAAGAACTAGTATTAGTATGGGCCACCTGGTACAGGGTATGGGGCAACTCTTTGATGGTGGAGGAGTTAGATTATAACCATGCTCATGAACAGGAGGTGTATAAATTAATGATAGGTCAGCTCAATGCAGAACAGGATTATTGCTTTAATGTGATTATTGCTGCTGCCAGTGTGGAATGGTGAGAGGAGAACTATTACTAACAACTATGCTCTGGGTTTTTTCTGCATGGTCCAGCAGGTACTGGGAAGACATTCTTGTACAACTGCCTGTGCAGTTACTTCCATGCACAAGGTAAGATTGTACTTTGTGTAGCTTCATCAGGGATTGCAGCACAACTTTTACCAGGAGGCAGAACAGCTCACTCAAGGTTCAAAATTCCCTTAACAAATGATATGAATTTTAGGTAAAATATCATAAGTAATTCTTTCCTTGCTGAGTTAATCAAAAAGACAGCACTCATTATTTGGGACAAGGTCCTAATACAACATAAGGCTTGCTTTGAGGCTTTAAACAGGACTTTGAACAATGTGTATATGTAACGACCCACCAGAGGGTGTCTTACAGTAAACTATTCTTACACCCATACTGGAGACTTTGAGGTCAATGGGTAAGGATAGTTTGGTTCACTATAGTAGATAACTATGCATAGTATAAGATCATAGTATAAAAGGCAGGCTTGGGAAAGGCTTGTCTAATGAGGCCTGAGTTACCCTGCCATACGGTCTGAGTTACCCTGACATGGCACCCAAGTTACCCTACCTAGCATTTAGAGGTACTTACTTGGGGCAGGGGGTGATCCTATAAGGATTGGGCACTCCGGTAAAATCTAAAGGCAACAAACCTGGTAGCCTTTGGGGGACTATAGGAGGAGCTACAGGGCTCCGAATACCCCAGGATTTTACAGAGGTATTCCTAACACCCCCCTGCGGCCCCAGTGTAAGGACCGTACATCATGGGCTTACGGTTGTTGAGTTGCTCTATTCCTTACAAAAGGAACTAAGTGGAGGCACTCTTGTAACACCGTATAAGTTGTTGCCGTCCGTCTGACCGGATGCCGTCCGTAGGATATATGAGAGGGCATAGGGTGTGCTCCAGATGAAGGGCTATCTTCTGGTACCAAAGATGTGTAAAACGGACAAGAACTGAAGGAGTTACTCAGGTGATACCGGAAGGGTAGCCCAGAGCCTCCTGGGTAGTCCCAGGGTAGCCCAGAAGATGTTGAAGCATCTCCGAGCAGGTGAATCACACATAGACACAACTCATGCCCAATCACTGTAAGACTATTGGGGTTGTTTGAGAACTCTAAGAGTATGATTCTTATCATGGTAGGGGTACTTTCAGGGAGTTGACTATGGGTAGCACCCACCAGCCCAATCACCAAGGTACCCCACCAGGGGAGCTGAGTAGACTTTCCTATCAGGCAAAGACTTGACTAGAATGAAGTAGAAGGTTCAGCTTGATCGTGAGAGCTATGTCTACTAAAGGCTTGCATAGATGAAATGCATATGAGTATGAGAGTTCGTAAATGGTATATGTCCTCGGTTGCATGATAGTTCGCCACTAGCATGTCAATGATAAGAAGAGTTTTCCTCCTGCAGTCACATTTGAGATGCAGCACTGAAACACTTGATGTCGGAAGGAGATTTAGCCAGAGCAGACCAACATCCACAAAGGAATATTGTCCTGGGTGGTGTGTGTTGGCCAGCCTGGAGGAGATGGGTGTGCTCATGATTAAGTTAGAGTAGTGATAGGTGGGAACTGGCAGTATATGATATTCTACTTAAACTATATGCGAGTCCCACTCTACTCTGGCAATCAACTACCCCTCAAGGAACTTACTCTGTGAAGCTGTGGCTTAACGATATTAAGTTTTACTATTTTGATTCTTCTTTACTCTACTGTTGATTATCGCTTTTGATCTTTGAGTCACTTCAGTGGGGTCAAGAACTTGGGATCCATCTTCCCTTAGGGCGCTCCCGTTACAGTATAATGTTCATGATGATTCGCTATTTGGTGGAATCCCAACTATCTTTAGTGGTGATTTTGCCCAAATATTCCCTGTTATTTGATGAGGTTCTAGACATGCAACTGTCTTGGCTTGTATTCAGCATGGTACTATTTGGAACCATCTGACAGTCCTGAAACTCAAGCCGAGCATGAGAATCATAGCAAATGATGCGAATTAGGTTTTCATTGACTCCCTTAAATCTCTTGTCACTAATGAGACCTTATTTGGTAAAGTCAAACTTCCAAAATATATTTGAAGGGTATTCATTGTTGATCAACTATGTGATGAGTTCTATCCTGGAGCACTATTAAATAAAGCTATCACAACTCATCATACACTGATTGGTCATGCAGTTTTGGCCTTCAAAAATAAGACAGTAAATGACTTTAATGATACCCTTCTGGATCAGATGCCTGGGACTGAACACATGTTTGATGCTGTCAACCATGTGGAGGTCAGTGAGAATGCAGCAGCTGGTGAACCCTTTGCGGTGAAATATTTACAGAGCATTAACTTGCCATCAATTCTACCATCATGTTTGAGACTAAAAATTGGAGCATCTATTATTCTTATCTGGAATCTAAGTCCTAAGTAGTGCATGTGCAATGGAACAAGAATCAGGGTCTTGGGAATCAGTCGTAATTATTTGCAAGTTGCAATTCTTGGTGGCAAGTAGGATAGTGAGATGCACCTATTGCCACGAATTAAACTTACCACAACTGATGAAGATCTTCCCCTCATTCTTGAGTGAAAGCAGTTTCCAATTCGACTATGCTTTACCATGATAGTCAACAAGTCATAAGGCCAGTCACTAGAGAGAGTTGGAGTAGATCTGCATACTGATGCCTTCACCCATGGCCAACTCTATGTTGCCCTATCCAGAGTCACCTCATTAGATAGACTTACAGTCTTACCATCACTGAATACTCCTACAGTAACAGATAGTATTATCTTCCCTGAAGTATTGCTTTGATTGTTGTACAGACGTAAGTTTCCTGACAATGTTATTAGTTCCTTCTAATTTTTCTATTTTTATATACTAATACTATTGATCTTTGCTTAAGACTCAGACTCCACAATATTAACCTAGATCATACAAATAATTTCTTTCTTCTGCTTTCTTTTAGGTATTTTTAATTTCTAATTTATACTTTTCCTTGTTCTATTTGTTTTTTTTGCAATTTTCCACTCACAATCTCTTGTAAATATGCTATTTTTGAACTCTACTAATATTAATTTGTTTTTCATTTTTTTTCCTCTTACACTCTGAACTCTCATGCCTACAACAGAGGACATATTTCCCTCTTTATCCTACATTTAAAACAACCTCCTATTAGTATCATAGGTGAAGTTCTTCAATAGGTAAACAGAAGAAAATAGGAATGCTCAAGGTCTTGGAGGGGGTTTCCTAGAGTTATATACAAGAACTATACTCAATCAAAATAATATTAAATTTCCTGCCTTTATTAACTACAAAAGTTTGTACTATAACTATTGAGACTTTTGTAACACTGATCCTTATTTACAATTTCCAGGATAAATATATCACTTAAAGTCAATATTTTCTGACATTAATAGGTTGCTCCTAAGATTAGATTCCAGTAGGTTCTAGACAAGAACTAAATAAACATAATATCCAAATTTAGACTCATTCTGACTGTACAAGCCTGAGCTATAACCCTTGAGACCTGTGTAATCCAGACTCTTATTTACAATGTCTGAAATATACATTTTACTTAAAGTCAGCTATTTAAGACATTAAAAAGTTGCTTACAAAGTTTGGTTCCATGAATTCAATCAATATGTTGTATTTTTGAAATATATGATCTAAAATACTCAAATACTAAGTTTAAACTCTAAATCTCACAAGGTAATGAGAGAGGTTTGTTAGACAACACCCCCAAGCTCCTGAGTGCACTAACTACTATTTTATTTCGCATCTATTAGGACAGTAGTTTGACCTTATAATATGAAACTTTAGCCCTTCAGGTCTTGAGAGGGCTCTTGCTAGTAACACTATACACATTGGGCACTTTGGTAAAATCCCAGAGGCTTGAAACCTGGAACCCCTTGGGGGGCCCATAAAAGGAACTACAGGGCTCTGAATGCTCTAAGATTTTATAGAGGTATTCCCAACACCCCCCTGCGGCCCCAGTATAAGAACTCAACATCATGGGGATATAGTTGTTGAATTGCTCCCTTCCTAACAAAAGCGAGTGAGTGGAGGCACTCTTGTAATAGCATATAATGTAAATCACTGGTTTCCAGGACAACACAGGGCACTGAGACAGCACTCGAACAATGAATATTGAAGACAGATTCAATTGTAACTTTGTGAGAAAAAATCGTAAAAGTATTCCAAAATCAGCCTGAAAAGGAGGAAATATAGGGGAAGAGGTGGTGGGAGGAGGGAGAAGGCAGAAGGAAAACTAGATTTTTAAACAAATTAGTTAGGCATGAGAGTAGCAAGATCAATGGAGAAGGGAAACAAACCAAAAAAAAAAAAAAAAGTCAAAACCTAGTGCTTTGAATGCAGCTTCATATGGAGTGGGTGGTCTGGCATATGGGTGCGAGTGATGAGGGGTCTAAAGGGAGTATCAGAGGAGTAGTGGGAGTAAGAAGTTCGGGTATTTTGGTGAGTATTCCACAACGCATCTGAAACCACCTCAAGAGTCTCCTCCAAAGCAGTAATTGGAGTTATTTCAATAAACTCCGGAGTTAGAGCAATCTGAACATGTCGAGACTCATGCTGGCATGAAAGTTCTGGGTGAGGGGTGGTTGGAAGTGTGATGGGAGTTGTATTTTTTTTCTTCGGTTGCTGTGGCCTTTTTGGATGGCTGTCGAGCTCTTCACAGGCTTTTCGTAATGCAATAAGCTCCTTGCCTGTCAGAATACAGGCCCTTGAGAGCTGTTTCCTGTCTGCCTTAGTGTTGTAGGTCTTTTTCTGCCATAAGCCATTGCACACCTTTTCCCTGATCTCTTTCTCAGCCATGGAGAATAGGGCTGCATGGCTAAAGGTTTTGAGAATTCCCTTAATTTTTTTAACTGAAGCACCATTATTGATAAGTTGATTTGCAGCCTGTAGTTGACTGCGAATATCTCGTGAGCTTTTTGGTGTGCAGAAGGTCTCTGAAGGGAGAGTGGAGTTGGTTGGAAAAGGGTTCTGGTTGTCATTCCCTGGCTTCAGCTTGCTGTAGACTCGTCGAGGATTAAATGGCACAATGCCAGTAGTAGCAAAAGCTTGCTCGATGTTATGCTTGGTAATAGCTATGATGCAAGCATCATGTAGTAGGGGAATAAAAACTGACTTCTTGATTCCCTCCTCACTATCTCGGCTATAGTTGTCAACCCCTTGGCCATAGGAGTTCTGGAATGGGCTAAAGATTCCCACATCTAGGGGCTGGAGGAGATGTGTAGAGTGTGATAGAAGACAGAATAGGATGATGTTTTTCTGTTTACAAAAGGTGGCAAACTCCCATGTTATGTGAGAGCCATGTCTATTGAGTAGGAGTAGTCAAGGGAGGGGGACTATAGAGGCTGTACATGGCTCAAATAATTCTGTGACCCATTTCAGAGCAACTACATCATCTGTCCAGCTATTTGGAGAAAATGGGGGGTGGTAGTCGGTCATATTAGCTGTTAAATTCGTGTACTAGCCCTTGTATTGAGCTCTGCCTTTATTAATCACCATGGGGGGAAGCGCATAACCAGCAGTACAAATTGTTTCAACCACAGTGACCATTTCTCGAGTGCCTTCATGAGTGACATGAGGGTTTTTTTGCTTTCAGTGATACAGGACCTTTGCTCATGCTGTAATTCCCATTAGGAACCCTTTCTCATCCATATTAATGATCTGGAAGGGCTTCAGGTTATGTTGATGAATAATTTGGGAGAGTTTGGAAAAATAGTCTTGCAACAGCTGGGGACAACTTGCATGTGCCCTCTGATGGTCTAACTTTATGCTGAACTTCATAGTCATATCAGGATGACGGTCTAGAAATCTCGTGATCCAATTTTTCACTAAACTCTTTTGCTTCTCTCCTGTTCTCTTTTCATACAGAAATAGCGCCATGCTTTTCACCATATCCAATCAAGGTGGAAATCCCCAGTTATCCTGCTACTTACACCAAGCCACAATTGCTTTCTCTTCCAGGTCTGATATTAACTGGTTATTCACCTGTGCAAGATGGCAACTGGTTCTCTCCCCCGTATAGTGGTAATAAAGAGTCAACTTTGGAACATCAAAAGCCTCAGCAGCAGCCTGAATGCTTTCCTGCTGACCTTCTTTCAGGGACCTAATTGGCGCTGCAATATGGATCTCATAACCTGTAGTATCATCATGCTTCTTAATCTTCGACATTGTTGTATTTTGGTGGCAGTTGTTTGTTTTTCAAGCATGGTAACTAACTTTGGAGGTTGTCTCATTTTAGTGAGATTGCACCATTCCGCTTCTGGGTGATGTTCCGGATCTACGTGATTTATGTTAGGTTGTCACCATCAGTCAGACTGGATGCTATCTGTAGGATATATGAGAGGGCATAGAGTCTGTCTCAGAAGAAGGACTATCTTCTGTTATCAAATATGTACAAAATAGACAAGAACTAAAGGAGTTACTAAGGTAATACTGGAGGGGTAGTCCAGAGCCTCCTGGGTAGTCCCAGAGTGGCCCGGAAGATATTGAGGCATCTCCAGGCAGGCAAAATGCATAGAGATACAACTCATGCCCAATTGCTGTAAGACGATTGAGGTTATTTGAGAACTCCAAAAGCATGATTCTGATCATGGTAGGGGTACCTTTGGGGAGTTAACTGTGGGTAGCACTCACTAAGCCAATCACTAAAGTACCCTACCAGGGGAGCCAAGTAGACTTTCCTATCAGGTGAAAGTCTGATGAGAATGAAGTAGAAGGTTCAACTCAATTGTGAGAGCTATATCTACTAAAGGCTTGCATAGATGAAGTGCATATAGGTATGAGAGTTCATCAATGGTATGTCATCTCAGTTGCATGATAGTTTGCAACTAGCATGTCAATAATATGAAGAGTTTTTCTTCTGTAGTTGCATTAGAGATGCAGTGCTCAAAATACTTCATGTCAGAAGGAAATTTAGCTAGAGTGGGCCAATATCTGCAAAGTAGTACTGTCCTTAGTGGTGTGTATTGGTCAGCCTGGGGGAGATGGGTGTGCTCATGATTAAGTTAGAGTAGTGATGGGTGGGAACTGGCAGTATATGATATTCTACTTAAACTATATGTGAGTCCTACTCTACTCAGGCAATCAACTACTTTTTGAGAAACTTACTGAGTAAAGCTATGGCTTAAAGATATTAAGTTTTACTGTTTTGGTTCTTCTTTACTCTGCTGTTGATTATTGCTTTTGATCTTTGAGTCACTTCAGTGCAGTTGTGAACTTGGGATCTATTTTCCCTTAGGGCATACCTGTTATAGTATATCATTAAGGTGACTTCCTCACTTAATACTCTTGAACTGGTTACCACAAAACCTTCCTACATTGACATATTCAAGTATGAGTCACTTGTTTGGTACAAGAAGCATCAAGTAGAAAGAATTATGTCTTTCAAAATTAGTTTTACTGACCCTGTAGTACAGAAATATGCTGCTCAAACCCTATGAGCCAATACTATCATGGATCTAAAGGGTTTGCAGTGGGAACCTGTACTGCTATTACTTGAAGCTGCTCCTATTGAAGTTCCTCAGGCATGTTAAGAATTGGTTGTTGCAGACCCAAGTGACCTCATGCAATCCTTTTCCCATAATGCTCAGTTTACTGAGATGATGGGTGTCAACCATGAGGGTAACAGCTTTGTAGACTTCACATGCAAGTATCTTGAACCATATATCCTGTGGGAAATTGGTCATCGGTTTCATGGAGTTCAGGAATAGTTACACTTCTGGAATAAGTAAAAGCAAGCTGGATTTTGTCAGGACATGGTAAAAATAGTATGGAGTTAGATGTTGGATCAACAGGCTGCATTTTTCCAGCATGTTCAAACTACCAATGCACTAACCACTAGGATCAGAGCTCTACAGAGAGCAATCCAAGGTGGATATACTATAGACTCTGATAATGATGCAATTATGAGAGATACTCCTCCTATTTCATTAGTGCTGACTGAAAGATACACACCTAACTTTACTTAGAAGCTTCATGAGATGTTGTAGAAAGCAGAAGAAAGGCCATTTCTCACCCCTTTAGAGATACGAGAAATTAGTAATGATTGGGAATAGTAGTTCTCTCAGGAAGCCTTATAGACTGTGTCCAATCCCACTCCATGAGCATAGAAAAGTAGAGGCAATAGTCCTTCTGGGGTACTGGGTTCCATGGCAGTACTTAGGCAGAGGGTGGAAAGAAGGATAAGGCAGACACCACTGGTCAGAGAAGGATCAATGACTCTTTCAGGAGTCAAGAATACCCCGACTGTAGTAGTTTGACCTCCATTAGGGGAAAGACCTTTTGGTAGTGCAACACTGGTCTCTATAGGCTAAGTACTACAGACTCTAGTGCAAAATACTCCTATAGTCATTCTGCCAGTCCCAAGACCTAAACCTTCAGGTAGTAGTTTTAGTTTTCTCAGGGTCCAAGTGGTTTGAGCACATTTGCTTGCAAGTGATTATTCCCCTGCTTGTTGGGTCAAGAGAGACTTGATTTTAGATAAACATAATTACCATGTTGACAGGTACATCCAACCTCCTTTCTATATAGTTAGGCACCCACCAGGACAAGGCATGTCTAAAGTAAAAAGAGTTGAAGTTGAAAAAACCCCATGTGATTTCTGTGACTCACTTTGCTACCAAGGACTCCCACTTGCACCAGATATCTGTTTGGAATACCAACAGTCCTGTTACAAACCTGGACAAGCAATGAGAACCTCAGATTAGCTGGATAATTCTTACTTACACTCTCTAACACTTCACCCAGTCACACCATCCATGGGTGGTTCTCGCTTTAGTGGACCACATAGTTCAGAGGAATACTTTGATGGATATGATGTTCCAGGAGGAGGCAGAGGTAACAGACCTCCTACAGGTAGAAATGCTGGGGTTAGAGGAGATCCCATTGGTTTCGATTCCTCTAGCAGCTCAGACAATGATTGCCAACTCCCTCCCTGATCTTGAGCAATTCCTTGAGAAATCTAACCCCAACTGGAATGACTCAAAGAAGAGATGCTATGACTGCAGAACTCATAAGCTGGCCAAATTCTTAGTCATGTAAGAAGGAAAGCAAGATAGCTTCCAAGGTAAAGCCTAAGAAACCTGCAAAATTAAGCCATATTAAGCCTTTTACTATGAATGTTAATGAAATTTTAAGGTTTCTTAGTGATATGGAAATCAAGTTTAATTATTTCTGTGAGTCTGTCACTGAAGACATGGATAAAATTAGCCTGGTTATCACTCTCTTAGAAGGTTCTGCCAAGAGCTAGTATATGGGTCTCCACTGTTAGATTAATGAGGAAGTTACCCAATGAAGTAGGATGTCCTTTAACCCAGACAATGAACTTCATACCTGGGAGGGATTCCATTGTCATTTGAAAACTAGCTTTGGAGGACATACCAATTAGGATCACTCTTTAGCTAAGTGGAACTTATTGGAGATGAAACCTGACCAATTAGATAAGTACTTGGATAAGGTCATTGATCTAATGACCAAACTAGGGTATACAGATGGAAGAGTAGTCAAAGACAAGATGCACATTGGTATCACATCAGAACTGCAGACAGCCTGGGCTCAGAAGAACCCTTATCTTGAGGAAGTTAATGAGTACCTCAATCTCCTAAGGAAAACTAACTATGACTTAGAAGACAATACATGCTTTAGCCAGACAGTAGTTAAGGATAAAGGATCTAGTCATGATAAGAGTGAGGATAAGCATTCCTCAAAGAAGCAACAGAAGAAGGGAAAGGGTTTGGGTAAGCAGAATCCCAAACCTGCTAATGCTTTGGGCAGCCATCAGTCAAAGCTGGACAATTCAGAGTACTCAATTGCTCACAAGAATATTCTTAGCACACTCCTTGACAAGTGCTGAAAGTTAGGTCAATACACAAAATGTGTACAATCATCTCACTTCTAATGCAACTGTATTTTGATTACTCCAGTTGTTAGCTCTTCCAAGCCAGCTAAGGTACACAAGTGATCAGTAGAAGAGGTGGCCCATACATCTGGTTCCTCTAACAAAGTCAAGCACATTGAAACCCTTCCTCCTATTACATAAAAAATTCTTAAAGTCCAGGAGTCAACATCCCAGATAATGGAAGTTGATATGGATGCTTCAGACTAGGTAAGTAACTCTCTGAAGAGAATGTAGTTAGTATCTAAAAATCTCCTAGGCCAATGATAGCATGCTGATATGATGGAACTTGATGGACAGGAGATGGACAAGGTAAGTCCACCCTCTGAAGACCATACATAGAAAACTGAAATTGACGAGACTCAGTAGAGCAAGGTAGCTAAGGACAGGAAACAGTTTTCTTATAGGTTTTTGGTATGGGGAGTTCTCTCTGTTATGTATCTATTGGGTTTCTGTTATTATATTCTATCTGGTATTTCTTGATTTGCTTGGATCTAGTTTGGTTATATTTATATCAGGCAGGACTTGATCATATACAATTGAAAGTTATTTCTAAGTTTCACTGAGGAGGGTTTAGTACCCAAAATCATACTGGTATGATAGTAAACAGTACTACAGCCAGTCATCAGAAGTGTTCATGATCTGAGACCTGTTTAATTGTGATTGCACCATACTAGGGCAGTACAGTGGGGTAGTGGGGTTGCATTGTCAATGAGTAAACAAGTAAAAGAATGAGCAAGCAAGCTAACTAACCAACTAGCAATGATAAATTAAATTATAGAAATAGGAAATAAAGAACATTAATACTATCTAATACTTTGTATAACCTCCCCTTGCTTCCAAAACTGCAGCTACCCTATTAGGCATTGATTTCCACAACTTTTCAAAAAACTCCTCAGGAATTGTCTCCTAAACTAATGGTAATACATATGCTAGCCTTTTCTTAATAGCCTCCTTTCCTCCTAGGGTATCACCAATCCTAGGATACTACTGGGGTAATTGCTTTTTAAGCTCAACCCATGCATACTCAATAGGATTTAAATCAGGGGAATAAGGGAGATGTTCTTCAACTTCAATACAGTTTCTCTCCAACCAATTCATAACATTATAAGCCTTATGAATAGGAGAATTATCCTGCTGAAAAAGGACATCTTGCATACCAAAAGAGATCATTTGATGAATAATAGGAAAAAGATGCCTTCTCAAGAGCCCAACATACCTAATCTTATTGATATTTTTAGTAATAGGAACTAAAGAACCTTTTATCTTACCCCAAAAGTACCCCTAAACTATAAGAGAAATTCCCTTATTCTTCTCCTTTGGATGAACACAATCAGCTAACCACTTCTCTCCATGTTCTCTAAAAACCCATTGTTGTCTTGGATCCTTGGATTTCTCCATACTGCACTGATCACTGCAAATAACTCCTTTAAAATTCTCAACTGTCCAATCTTTATGAACGGTAGCCTACTTCAATCTCTTAGCAACATGCTCAGGCTTGAGCTTGGGTCTTGAATTGGCTAGCTATTTCTTGATATTGGCCTCTCTGAGTACTCTATCCACTATTTTATTTGCAGTTTATTAGTCAATCATATCCTATCACTCAGGGATATTCAAGTTTTACCTGTTGAAAGGGAAATAACCAGTGTATATTTATCCCTGAAACCAGATCTAGTCATTTTCTGTTTGGATTTGGCTGCCTGGATAATTGTACAACACTGCTGATAGCTAAGAACTGGTGTGCGACTGGGGTAAAGAATGTTTTCCAGTGATTGGCACTCACGTACTCAAGCAAGGAAACTTTTAACTGTTGTTCAAGGCCAGCCAATAAGTTGAGCAATAAGGGCAATTTTCCAGAGGCAGTAGAAAAAGGCAATAATCATGCCTTTTTCAATGTTGCTCATCTCTTTTCGCAAGGTTTTAGGAGTTCTTTTTTTTTTGGTGCTGAAGGGTTTGTATATCTGGATCAGTAAACCATAGTTAAAAGATGAAAGTAAATAAATTGAGGAGCAGGTTCTGTAAATTGTATTATGGTAGCAAGTAACTTTGTGATGCTGTTCATGGTCGTGACAAACTTAGTGATCTGGCATTTTTGGCGAGGTTGCTTAGTAAGGCAAGACATATTTCACGAACACTTCTGATGACTGGCTGTACCTAATTTGACTTGTGATTTTATAACCCTTATAACTTAACTGTTTGTAAAATACTTTTATAACTTAACTGCTACTGACTCATTATGGCCACTCCTGTATTGAAAGGTAAGAGAATGCATACCTATACTTACTTACTTTATTCAATTTTAGAAATGTCTAGTAAAGGAAAATGCAGAAAGTGGCAGAGACTCTCAGGTCCACCACAACAGACAAAGTCTATCTGAGTGAAGGTTAGACTTGAGTGGTAACTGAATGCAAAGAGGAGTGATACAGAAGCAGTACTACTTCTAGATAGTGGTACTACAGGAGCAGTACTCAGTAGCAGATAGTTAAAGGACACTTAAATGCCCTGTATCTGAAGCAAGTTTCCTGTAACAAGGGTGCCCTAAGGGAAGATAGATCCCAAGTTCGCAACTGCAGTGAAGTGACTCAAAGATCAAAAAGCAATAATCAACAGTAGAGTAAAGAAGAATAAAAACAGTAAAACTTAATATTGTTAAACCGCAGCTTCACTCAGTAAGTTTCTTGAGAGGTAGTTGATTGCCAGAATGGAGTGAGACTCGTATATAGTTTAAGTAGAATATCATATACTGCTAGTTCCCACCTATCACTACTCTAACTTAATCATGAGCACACCCATCTCCTCTTGGCTGACCAATCCACACCACTAAAAACCTTATTCCTTTGTGGATGTTGGCCCGCTCTGGCTAAATCTCCTTTTGACATTAAGTGCTTTAAGCTCTGCATCTCTAATATGACTGTAGGACAAAAACTCTTCATATCGTTGACATGCTAGTGGTGAACTATCATGCAACTAAGGAGATATACCACTTACAAACTCTCATCCTCATATGCATTTCATCTATGCAAGCCTTTAGTAGACATAGCTTTCACGATCAAGCTGAACCTTCTACTTCATTCTAATCAGGTCTTTGCCTGATATGAAAGTCTACTCAGCTTCCCTGATGAGGTAACTTGGTGATTGACTTGGTGGGTACTACCCACAGTCAACTCCCTGAAAGTACCCCTACCACAATAAGAATCATGCTTTTAGAGTTCTCAAACAACCCCAATAGTCTTACAGTGATTTGACACAAGTTGTATCTATGTGCAATTCACCTGCCCAGAGATGCTTGAACATTTCCCAGGCCACCCATAGGCTACCTGCGAGGTTGTGGACTACCCTTCCGGTATTACCTCAGTAACTCCTTCAGTTCTTGTCTGTTATACACATATTTGGTACCAGAAGATAGCTCTTCTTTTCGAGCACGCCCTATGCCCTCTCATATATCCTACGGACAGCATCCAGTTGGATGGACAGTGACAACCTATCTGGTATTATGAGAGTGCCTCCACTCAATTCCTTTTGTTAGGAAGGTAGCAACTCAACATACATAAGCCCATGACGTACGGTCCTTACACTGGGACCGCAGGGGGGTGTTAGGAATACCTCTGTAAAATCTTGCAGTATTCGGAGCCCTGTAGCTCCTTCTATAGCCCCCCAAAGGCTACCAGGTTTGTAACCTTTGGATTTTACTGGAGTGCCCAGTCCTTATTGAATCACCCCCTGCCCCAAGTAAGTACCTCTATATACTAGGTAGGGTAACTTGGGTGACATGTTAGGGTAACTTGAACCTTATGGTAGGGTAACTCAGACCTCATGTCTGGGTAACTTGGGTCTTGTTACATGAGCCTTTCCTGAGCCTGCCTTCAATACTACAGTCTTATAACATGCATTGTTATCCACTATAGTGAACCAAACTACCCTAACCCATTGACCTCACGGTCTCCGGTATGGGTATAAGAATAGTTTACTGCAAGACATCCTCTGGTGGGTTGTTACATCTCCTTACCCCATATTAGATGTAAGTGGGAATAATATCCCTGAATCTGGTTTTCATTATACCAAGTCAGTGAAGATGAAGATAGGAGACTACTCAAATAGAATGAATTTTGAGATTGTGGAAATGCCAGAGGGCAAAATTGATGGGTATCTTCCAATGTCCTGGCTCTATGAGTATAACTCAGACATCAATTGGGAAAAAGATATGCTGGCCTGGTGGTCTGCATACTGCAAGACAAACTGCCTAGTCATATATAGTTAGCAGCAATTAGAGTTCATTACTGAGGAAAAAATGATGGCTGAAGATTAAAGATCTGTGTATCTCCTTAGCATAGCTAAGTTCTCAGATGAAGATAGGAATGATGTCATGATAAAGCTCCTCCTACAATATAAAGACTTTAGTGATATCTTTAGTCAAGAGACGACAGAGTCATTGCTGCAGCATTTCAAGTATGATTACAAGATCAAATTGTAGGCAGATACAACTCCTCCTTTTGGTCTGATTTATCCCCTCTCCAAAAAGAAACTAAAGGCACCCTGAGAGTACCTTGATGAGATTCTGGTGACTGGAAAGATCAGGAGATCTAGCTCACTAGCTGCTGCTCCTATATTATTTGTACCAAAACCAGATGGTACATTATAGTGATGTATTGATTATAGAAGATTGAACAAGATAATCATGAAGAGCTGTTATCTCATCCCATTAAGGAATGAGTTGAGGGACAGACTTAAGAAAGTGACAGTGTTTACCAAGTTAGATCTGAAAAATGGTTACTTCCTTTTGCAAATAGCAAAGGATGAAGAGTGGAAGACTGCTTTTTGTTGTCAGAATGGCTTGTATGAATATACCATGATGCCCTTTGGGTTATATGATACACCACCTACTTTCCAGAGTATAATAAATGATGTATTTAGAGGTCTATTAGATGAAGGTGTCATTGCTTATATGGACGATATCATGATCTATTTGGAGACTATAGAAGAATATATTACTCTGGTGAGAAGAGTAATGGAAAAGCTGTGTGAAGCAGGCTTATGCATTAGCATTAAGAGGTCCAAGTTCTATCAAAGGGAAGTTGAATTCCTAGGGTATAAGATATCCAACCATGGGATATCAATGACAACAGAAAAGGTAGAATTGATCAAGAACTGTTCGAGTCCAAAAACCATCATTAAAGTATAAAGCTTCATGGATTTTGCCAACTTCTAATGAAGGTTCATCAAAGGGTTTAGCAAGATAGCAAGGCCATTGATAGACATAATGAAGAAGGACATCAAATGAGACTGGACACCTGTCTGTATAGAGGCTTTTGAACAATTAAAGGAGTTGTTTACATCAAGCCCTATTCTAGCACATTTTGACCCAAATCAGACAATAAAGTTAGAGACCAATGCAAGTGACTTTGCATTAGGTGCTATTCCATCCCAGCTCTGTGAGGATGAGAAATGGTACCCAGTGGCCTATCATAGCAGGAAGTTTGTGCCAGCAAAGGTGAACTATGATGTCTATGATAAGGAAATGACTGCAATTGTGGTAGTGTTCAGAGAATAAAATCATTTATTGAGGTCTGTCACCAATTAGATTATTAAATATACTGGTCATAAGAATCTTGAATATTTTAATAGTATCAAGATACTAAATAGGCAGCAATACTACTGGGTAGAGTTCTTGCAACTGTTCAATTTTAAGGTTATCTACTGTAAAGGTAGTTTGAATAAGAAGGCAGATGCATTGTTGAGGCATAGGGACCACCACATTGAAGGGGGGGTAATTCTCAATTGAATCCTAAAACAACCTTTTTCTGATATGGTCAATGGGTTGTAAATGAGGAGTGGGACATCTTGTGACCATAGGTGTTGCAATCTTGCCAAGTCTACCAGTTGCAATCTTCCTTTTTGGAAGTACTAAAGAAGGCAACTAGTGCAGATGACAGGTACATGAGCATATTCAAGTCAGTCATCAATGGGTAGAAAGATGTTGATCATAGTTTTTCCTACTCTATAAGAATAGGTGGTATATACCTGAGGCCAAAGGGTTAAAGTAAACAATCATGGAGGTGCAATATGAGTCCTGTATTGCCAGATACTTTGGGACATACAAGACCATTGGATGAATCAAGGTAAACTTCTAATGGCCAAAGATGGATGAGTACATCATGGAGTATGTATACACTTGTAATAAATATCAGAGGAGCAAGACAGTCCAGCATAAGAAGTTTGGGTTACTTGAACCAATTGAGGTGCTAATAAGACCATGGAATACGATTTCTATAGACTTCATTATAGCATTGCTGGAGTCTGAAGAGTATACAAAGATATGGGTGATTGTTGATCATTTCTTGAAAATATCCCACTTCATACTATTGATGATGGAGTTCGCTAGAGAAAAGTTGGCAATAATATTCCTAAAGGAGATCTGGTGCACACATGGGCTCCCAGAATTGATAATCTCAGGCCAAGATAGCTGATTCACCTCTAAGTTTTAGGCAAGCTTGATGAAGTTGCTGCACATCAAGCTTAATATATCAATGGCTTTCTACCCAGAAACTGATGGGGAGACTGAAAAGGTGAACCAGACTTTGGAACAATATCTTTGCAGTTATTGCTCGAATTAGCAGTAGAATTAGGTATCTTTGTTACTATTGGTGGAGTATACATATAATACTTCTACTTTGGAATCTACTAGGGGGTCTCCCTTTGAGATTAACTCTAGATTCAACCCTCATACCAATTGGTCAGGCATAGTCCCAGATAGCCAAATGATTCATCCAAGCAGTGAGTTTTTAGTACAGAACTGGAAAGGTTTATGGCCAGAAGTTAGAGAAATCTTACAAGAGTCACAGGAAAGGCAATAGAAATGGCATGATCAAAAAAGATTACCATCTCCAGAAAATGTAACAATGGAAGATGTACCCAACAGAGTCATGAAAAAGGCTAACTGGGTAATATTGCACTGAAAAAACATTCACACTAAGATGCCTATGGAGAAGTTAGACCAGTGAATGTTCTGCCTCTTTTGTTATGGGGAAGCTTAACTGAAGAAAGAGGTGGTTGAGTCTTGGCCATTTGCAAATAATAATAAAGGTAATAAAGATTGTTGGGTAGGCTCAGTGAGAAACAAGTCTCTGGAAATTGTATATGCAAAAATGTTTTAAGATAATAACTTAATGTATTAATAAGATCTCTTCTCTGTCGCTTGATAATTCTAATAGCATAGAAGCACCTGAATATTTATATTCTATATTTGGGTGATTACAGGCTACATCTAATAATCATACTAACTAAGTATCTCCCACAAAAATCTCTTATACTCCAAAAGTTTGAATGCTCATTGACTCTGAGAATATGTTGCCCTGCTCAGTTTTTAATATCTTTGAACTCCTAATAACTCTATATGTATCCTGTACTCCACCAGCAGGTAGTCTTCGATCTTAATAGCTATATAAATTATATTTGATTATGTTACTGTAAGAAGTAACTACCAATCATTCATTCCTGAAATATAAGGTGATCAGTCTTAATACTTGGGCAAAACTATCTCCATATGTAATATGCACAACAAAGTTCGACAGGAAATAATAAGACTTTTGCCCAGCATCAAACCAATAGTTCAGCAGGCAGAAAATCCCTCACTCTCCATCTCTCAAGTAGATCCTTTGGACTCTACTTCATTCAAAGCAGTAGGCTCAGTTATATGGTCAAGCCCTGTGGTGCTATAGACTCGTGATATCCAAGTTGCTAATAGTTACGTCAAAACGTCCAGTTACTTATCAACCATAATATTAAACTATAAAGATACAGGATAATAACTCATCAGTGCCTTAACTGAATATCTTCATTCAACTTCTCACTCATCGCCCAAGATGCCCTCTCATATAGCCTATGGACAGTATCTGGTCAGACAGATAGTGACAACATATATGGTGTTATACTGAGGCTGTCAATATTTGATGCTAAAGTGTTGGAACACAATATGACCATAGTAAGGTAATGACATGAGTTCCCTACAAGGGAGCTACAGGGGTATGATAGAATAGTTGGATGGTAGACTTAGAGGTTAGAGGTAGTTTGTGCATCTAACAGTAGCTCCCCCTCCCTAGACTTCATCGCAAATATCTTCCATAATTATTTCTTTCTAGAACTCAATATGGCAGGGTGAAAAACCTTATGTGTTTGCTTGTCTACATAAGGAAAACCTTTCCATATTATTCTACCTCTACCCTTCCAGGCATCTTTGGGTTCAACCTATGAAATTCCTGCACTAGTTCCACTGTATGTTCCAAATGCTCAAGCAGTTCCCAGGTGTTCTCATCTTTAGAACAACTTTTCCATTTCATAAAATATTGGAGTTCATGGAATTGCTTATGGTGACTGTGAACTCTCCTTGTATAGGAGATTATTCCACTCCTTACTACCTTCTCTACTTCTAATTGT
Source organism: Choiromyces venosus 120613-1 (assembly GCA_003788595.2). NCBI lineage: Eukaryota > Fungi > Ascomycota > Pezizomycetes > Pezizales > Tuberaceae > Choiromyces > Choiromyces venosus. The sequence goes on from ML120563.1 coordinate 93,397, forward strand.
AAATCTGCTTCGATTTCTTCTGTGTGGTGAGGTAGTTGATCTTGACTTGGTCAGTTGGATAGCTGATGGGCTTTGAGTAATGATACATGGAAAACAGGATGTATTCTCCATTGGTCTGGTATTTTGAGTTTGAAAGCATGTTTACCTCTTTTTTCCAATACCTCAAAGGATCTATATAACTTTGGACTCAACATTTTTGATGGTCATTTTGTTTGTATATTTTTCCCATTTAGCATTACTTGATTATGAACCTTAATGTCAGGTTGGTCAAGAGCCTTTCTATCATAATATTTGGACATAGCTTCCTGAATATGTTCCAGTGTATTGGTAGCTTGCTCATGTATCAATTTCATCCAATGGACAGATACAGTAGCTCTATGGTTTTGAGGTTCTTATTCCTTCATCTACTCTATTTGTGGATGGTATCTGTAGTTTGCATAGAAGGGGGTCATTTTATGTGCATTGGTGATTGAATTGTTATAGGTATGTTTTGCTAGGGGAAGAAGGTGATACTAATCATCCTAATCATAATTAGCAAAACTTTGTAAGTCACCTTCCAGTACTTGGTTGGTTCTTTCAGTTTGTCCATCTATTTGAGGGGAATAGGCAGTTGACATCATTTACTTTATCACCAAGGCTTTGCACAGTGATTCCCAAAACTCTGCTGCAAACTTGGCATCCATATCTGAGATGATTTCTATTAGTAGCCTGAGAAGTTTCCAAACTTCTTGCAAAAAACATTTGCAACATCTTTTGCAGTCACGTTTTCTTCCAAGCTAATGAAGTGAGTTATTTTTGTGAACTAGTCTACTACTACTATTATTTGAGTAAATCCTTTTGACTTTGCTAGTTGGACAATAAAATCTGTTGAGATTAATATCCAAGCTGTGTGTGGTATTTGTAGAGGTTGAAGTAACCCAAACCTTACATGTCATGCAAATTTATTGTGTTGACATTCATTGCATGACTGAGTGTAGTCAAGGATTCATCCTGCCAAGCGTTTCCACTAGAAGTCTTGCGTGACTATTTCTAGAGTCTTTTCCTGTCCAAAATGTCCTTCAACTTTAGAATTGTGGCCTCTATTGTAACGGGGGCACCCTAAGGGAAGATGGATCCCAAGTTCGCGACCGCACTGAAGTGACTCAAAGATCAAAAGCGATAATCAACAGTAGAATAAAGAAGAATCAAAACAGTAAAACTTAATATTGTTAAGCCGCAGCTTCACTCAGTAAGTTTCTCGAGAGGTAGTTGATTGCCAGAGTAGAGAGGGACTCGTATATAGTTTAAGTAGAATATCATATACTGCCAGTTCCCTCCCAGTACTACTCTAACTTAATCATGAGCACACCCGTCTCCTTCAGGCTGACCAACACACACCACCCAGGGCCTTATTTTTGTGTGGATGTTGGTCCGCTCTGGCTAAATCTCCTTCCGACATCAAGTGTTTCAGCACTGCATCTCTAATGCGACCGCAGTAGAAAAACTCTTCACATCGTTGACATGCTAGTGGTGAACTATCATGCAACTAAGGAGATATACCATTTACAAACTCTCATACCCATATGCATTTCATCTATGCAAGCCTTTAGTAGACATAGCTCTCATGATCGAGCTGAACCTTCTACTTCATTCTAGTCAAGTCTTTACTTGATAGGAAAGTCTACTCAGCTCCCCCGGTGGGGTACCTTGGTGATTGGCCTGGTGGGCGCTACCCACAGTCAACTCCCCGCAAGCACCCCTACCATGATAAGAATCATGCTCTTAGAGTTCTCAAACAACCCCAATAGTCTTACAGCGATTGGGCACGAGTTGTGCCTATGTGTGATTAACCGGCCCGGAGATGCTCCAACATCTTCTGGGCCACCCCGGGACAACCCGGGAGGCTCTGGACTACCCTTCCAGTATTACCTGAGTAACTCCTTCAGTTCTTGTCCGTTTTACACATATTTGGTACCAGAAGATAGCCCTTCTTCTGGAGCACACCCTATGCCCTCTCATATATCCTACGGACAGCATCCGGTCGGACGGACGGCGACAACCTATACAGTGTTACAAGAGTGCCTCCACTCAGTTCCTTTTGTAAGGAATGGAGCAACTCAACAACCATAAGCCTATGACGTGCGGTCCTTACACTGGGGCCGCAGGGGGGTGTTAGGAATACCTTTGTAAAATCCTGGGGCCTTCGGAGCCCTGTAGCTCCTCCTATAGTCCCCCAAAGACCACCAAGTTTGTTGTCTTTAGATTCTACCAGAGTGCCCAATCCTTATAGGATCGCCCCCTGCCCCAAGTAAGTACCTCTAAATGCTAGGTAGGGTAACTTGGGTGCCATGTCAGGGTAACTTAGACCTTATGGCAGGGTAACCCAGGCCTCATGTCAGGGTAACTCAGGCCTCGTTACACGAGCCTTTCCTGAGACCGCCTTTTATACTACGATCTTATAGTATGCATAGTTATCCACTATAGTGAACCAAACTATCCTTACCCATTGACCTCAAGGTCTCCACTATGGGTGTAAGAATAGTTTACTTTAAGACACCCTCTGGTGGGTCGTTACATCTATTTATGATTAGTATCTGGAGGTTGTCACTCATAGAGAGATATAGACGGTCTTAATAGTATAGTAGTTTTTCTTGCAGTGCCGAACATTTGGGTGGTTCCTTTTCATCATCTCTTAGTCTTTCCAACTCTTGTCTTTCTCCCACCCACTCTTCATCCTACTCTGCTGTCTCTTTGACTTTTGATAAGAAGTCTAATTTGAATTTTCTGATGTTGATCTTTGACATTATTGCATTGGACAATAATTCGATTTCTTGATATAGTAGGGGGTGACTGTTCCTGTCAGTTTCATTGAAGTATTTGTTTTCTTCTTGTTTTACTTGTAGCAAGCATATAGGTTTTTGTTTGAGAAGGTCAGTACTCCCAAAACCTGAATTTGCTTGTTCAGTTTCATCTACCTCCAAGACTTCCTGTAGTTCTGAGCTGTTGATCCTTTCAATGATTAACTGGACAATGTGAGCTTCTTTGCTGACCTTATAACTATCATCTTTAAGGTTAACTATTAGGACTTTAATTTCTCCTGTATAGTCTGCATCAATTACCTCAGCATCTATGTGTATTCTGTGTCTCAGGGCTAGGCTACTGCATGGGGCAATTTGGGCATGAGTTCCTTCTGGGAGTCCAACCACTATTCCTGTTCCAACTAGTATTTGACCACTAGCTGAGACTGTAGTATCCTTAGTACTGTGTAGGTCATGTCCTGCTGCTCTATTTGATCCTCAGGTAGGGATTTTAGCATCCTTCTGAAGTCAGCAGATGGATATTTTTGTTACTGATTCCTCTATCTTCTAGTTCTTTTTATCTTCTGCTTTTTGAACTATTAATCTGTTCTGGTGAAGATCTTCTAGTCCAGGAGTGCTCTACAGGAATGCAACCTGAATAAAGTATTGAAGTTTCAAAATTGATTATTCATAATGTGTAGCTCCCCCTTCAGGATGGTACTTCAGCCATCAACTTAGTACGTCCAGCTTACTGCCTCTTGTACCTGGACAGTAAACAACTTGAAAATTAAAATCTGCCAGTTTCTGAGCACACTGAATTTGCCTAGGACTCTAGGCCTTAGTGGTTAGAAAGTGTTGTAGGTTCTGGTGATCTGTATAAATAGTAATCAGTACTTCTGTTCCTACTAAGTAGTGACACAACTCTTTGAATGCTTTCATGATTGCTAGGAGTTCCTTATCATGAACATCATAATTTCACTCAGCTGATCCTAGTTTTTGTGAGTGGAATACTATTGGGTGAAGCTTTTTGTCAATAAACTGAGAAAGGATGTAACCGAGTGCAAAATTGCTGGTATCTGTTTTGACCACTATTTCCTTTTCAGTGTCAAAGTGGCCAAGGATTGGTGCTGTGATAAACTGATTCTTTATGAACTCAAAAGTATCTTGCTCTTTGTCTCAGCTAAACTTTGAGGGGCTTGCTTTTAAAAGTTCAGTAATCAGCTTGCTAACTGCTGAGAAATTTCTTATGAATCTTCTATAAAAATTTGTAAATCTCATAAAGATTTGTACCTCCTTTACTGATCTGGATGCTTTCCATATTTTAATGGATTCCACCTTTTTTCCACTCATTAAGACTCTATTAGTTGCCTTAATGTATTCTAGAAATTCCACAGTATTGACATGAAAGGTTGATTTCTTTATGGAGACTACTGGCTGATATGCACATAGTCAGGCTAGGACTTTTTTGACTAGTTTGATATGGTCTTTCTCATTATTGGAATAAATTAAGAGGTTGTCAATATGGATGACAACTCCATGATTGAGGAAGTCCTGTAGAACTATGTTCATCATTGCTTGAAATGTAGCTGGGGCATTTACTAGCCCAAAAGTCATTACCATGTATTTGAACAACCTGTAATGTGTGTGATATGCTGTCTTCCATTCATCTCTATGTTTGATCCTTACTAGATGAAAACCATCTTTGAGGTCGAATTTTGTAAATATGGTAGAACCAACCACACAGTCTCTAAGTTCTGACATCAGTGCAATAGGATATTTATTATGAAATGTTATTTTGTTAAGTCTATGGTGGTCTATACTGAAGCATATGCCTGCATCTAGTTTTAGTACAAAGAGGATAGGTACTCCTGATGGTGATTTGCTAGGGCATATTTTCCCTTGCTCAAGCACCTCATTTAGGTAGATATTTAGAGCTTCCAATTGGGATGCGGAGAGTTTGTAAATGGGCACCTAAGGTAGTGTTGTATCTGAATGCAGGTTGATTGTATGATCAAATATCCTTCATAGAACCAGCTTTGCTGCTGTTATAGGTAAGAAAAGGTCAACATAAGCTTCATATACTTTAGGTAATAAGTTCTTCACCTGTTCAGAGGTTTCAGGGATTGCCAAAATGCTACTGATAATTCTTGCATTTGGGTTAAGAGCAACATTGTCATCCCATTCAAACATATTGTCCCAATCTGCCAGGTTACTGGGATTTGGGTCTTGAAGAGTGTGCTTAAAGCAACTAGGTACTTTAAAGTTCTATCTCCCTAGGTTAGTTATATTTGTTATAGGGTGTTCTGTGTGCCATCATCCATATAAGATAATTATTCTCTAATTATTTATTGGAGCAACCTCACATCGAACTTCAGTGACCTGTCAGTTCTCGCCAATTTCCAACCTTAGAGGGTGAGTGTAGTGCTTTCCTGCTGATGGGGTGGGTTCTCGAGTATACTCTAGCATAGATGTCAGAGTGGGTCAAGTCTTATATGGTATTCAGAGTTCTTCGACCAATTTCTTGCTTATAATAAAGGTATTACAGTCATTGGTCAGAAGTGTTCATGAAACATGTTTTTTTGGCTTACTAAGCTACCTTGCCAAAAAAAGCAGATTGTGACTGAATATGAATGGTATCACCATTATGATCATAACATATGCAAACAATTTATACTCTGGTGGTGACTACCTGCCTCTTTATCTTTTAAGTATGGTTTACCAATCTGGATTTACAAAGCCATCAGTACCAAAAAAAAAAAAGAACTCCTAAAACCTCATGAAGAGAGATGTCAAATGTTGAAAAAGGTATGATTATTGCCTTTTTCTACTGCCTCTGGAATATTGCCCTTGTTGCTCAACTTATTGGCTGGCCTTGGACAACAGTTAAAAGCTTCCTTGTCCAGGCATGGGAGTGCCAGTCAGTGGAAAACATCCCTCACCCCAGTTGCACCCCCATTCTTAGCCATCAGCAATGTCACACAATCATCCAATTGGACAAATCTAACTGGAAAATGACCATATCTGATTTCAGAGATAGATATGCACCTCGTGTATCACTTTCTACTGGTAAAGCCCCCCACACTGGTACTACTGTGAGTGATAAAACATGATTGACTAATAAATAAACTGTATATAAAATAGTGGATAGAGTACTTAGAGAGGCCAATGTCAAGAAATGGCTAGCCAAATCAAGACTCAAGCTCAAGCCTGACCAAATGGTAAAGAGATTGAAATGGGCTACAGTTCATATGGATTGAACTATGGAGGATTTTGAAGGAGTTATCTGGAGTGATGAGTGCAGCCTGGAGATATGCAAGGATCCAAGGCAGCAATGGACTTTTAGAGAACCTGGAGAGAAGTGGCTAGCTAATTGTATCTATCCAAAGGAGAAAGATAAGGGAATTTCTCTCATGGTTTGGTGCTGCTTTTAGGGTAAGAGAAAAGGCTTTTTGGTTCCTAATATCTAAAATGTCAACAAGACAAAGTATGTTAGGCTCTTGAGAAGACATTTTTTTCCTGTCATTCATCAAATGATCTCCATTGGTATGTAAGATATCATCTTTTAGCAGGATAATTCTCCTGTTCATAAAGTTTATAGTATTATAGATTGGTTGGAGAGAAACTATATTGAAGTAGAGGATCACCCCCCCTTACTCACCTGATTTAAATCCTATTGAGCATGCATGGGTTGAGCTTAAAAAGCAATTGTATCAGTAGTACCCTAGGATTGCAGATACCCCATGAGGAAAGGAAGCTGTAAAGAAGAGATTGGCCAAGGTCTTACCTTTAGTTTAGGAGACAATTCCTGAGGAGTTGTTTGAGAAGTTGTGGAAATCAATGCCTGGTAGAGTAGGTGCAGTTTTGGAAGCAAGGGAAGGCTATACAAAGTATTAGATAGTATCAAGGTTCTTTATTTCAAATTTCTATAATTAAATTTATGGTAGTTTGTTTAGTGGTTGACTTGCCCATTTATTCCTTTACTCATTCACTTGTGTATGCATGCACACATCCTTGTTGCTGTTGACACCACAACTACACTACCACACTGATCAGCAAAAAAAAAACCAGCATCTGATGTATTGGCATCACATCCTGACACACACCACATTTCTCGTGCACCCGGTGCACCTGGTGCATACTGAGTTCAATTGCGACCCCCTGTTGCACCCTATGTGTCATGATATATGTTGTAACACAACATTACACCTGGTGCATCCTGTGTTGCATAGCAATGTTTTGCAGCGTCAGGACACTACTTGAGATTAGGTCAACATCCTCTTGACCCCTGGATATCTGCATCTCTGTCACACCTTCTTCCCTATATCCTGACATCTGGCTATGACCGCTGCCTCACGGGAGTACCACTGGGCATGGCCACACAAGGACGGCCTTTGTCATGTTCCTTCCATCTCTCATCGTGACACCATAACCCCATCCTAACATCAACCACAGATGCCTTCCATCCCCTGATGTTCCCACCCCTGCCCTGAACATTCCCAGCATCCTGATGGATCACCATTGTCAGTTTCTCACTGTGAGGCCACAGGTTGTTGCAGCAATTTGTCACAATCTGTCTGGTTTCTTTACTGCATCCTAGCGATGTCGGGACCCATGATGTCCCACAGTATTATTACGATATCAGGACCCACGACATTTCACTGCGTGGTATCATCAGGGTCCTAATCTCAAGGACTGACCAATCCCGCACTGTAATTTTCTACATTGTGTACTTTTAGTTGTATCTATTATTTAGTTTCTATTAATTAGTTTCTACATAGAGGTTTCTACATACAGGTTGCAATAAAAGATGCTATAATATTCTCCATGCCATTCAACCATCCTTGATGCAGAGTATTTGCCCAAGCCAACAGTTGTTGCCTGACTGTCTGCTCTCATGACCCCTCAATAAATCTTGTTAAATGTCCTTAAATCAATGTGGCTGATAACAAGCCATCGCTGATCTGTCTCTGGGATGAGGTGCGCCAGGCCTAGGATTGTCCCTATGTCTACTATAGTAAACTCTTGTGTATTTTCCCTTAGCTGTACTGTGACAATGCTGTGGATGTCAGATACGCATCCTGAGTTAACTGTGTTCAATATTTGGACACTTGCAAGCCAGCGAACTGTGTCCTCGTGTGTGTAGTCTCTGATGTTGAAGAGTGCCAGGAGCTTTCTGGAGAGATGGCCCAAGAGCACACCATACATGTACTTGGTACCCGTCTGTACCCAAACCTAATCATTGCGATGCGCCTAGTTCCTGAAGAGTCAAGTACCAGTGGAGCGCGCCCTGTAGATATCATAAATGTCAGTTTCCTGGAACGCTAGAATGGGAATTTCAAGTTGCATTAGTAGTTCAACCAGAAGGAATCGAAGTATGGCAGGATCTTCAGGAAGGTGATGTTCAGTGGGCAAGCTATTCTGGCTATGTTGAATCAATTCCCGACAGATGCTCTCCATTGAGATACCCAAGATCTTGCAAAAATCCATCACATGGGAAACATCATCATGATGCCCCTTCAGGATCCTACAATTGGTGACTGGCACAGATACGGAATTCATTTTATCTAAATGTTCTACAACATCGGCAGAGAGATCAGCCCCATGACGTCAAAGGCAATCCAGGTTCAAAAGTCTCATTTGGATCACATGCTGGTAACTATAACTATTCAGGATCTGTCTTGCAGTATTGTTTTAATTCGAACAGTACCACCCCTCGTTGATTTGTTCCTTATGTGCGAGCTTACCAAACTCTGTAGAATACATCTGAATCCTACCAAACTGGTATATGTGACCCTGAAAATAACTTAGTAGATGCATCTTAATGAAGTTGAAATAAGATTCCGTATGGATTAGTTCCATAAATTGGTTGATCTCTTCTTCATGATCCTGCTCCCCTACCTGACGCCAGGTGGATTTTGCAACACATTAGTTTACCCATGTTCACTGATATCATAGCTCTCTTCACTGCTCATCAACCTTTGCCCATGTCCTCTTCGATATTCGAAACTTGAAGAAGATATCTTTCGTATCATGAAACTGAGTCAGATATTGTTCTATATAATCCAAGGTCTCAGGTGTATGGCTTCTATATTAGGTCAACAAAGTGAAATCGAGTCATGACCTGACACAGGTGAGTGCATGTTTGAATGGAAATACTTGCATACTCTCAGGCTGCCTCAATGCCACAATGAGAACTCCCAAAAGACAATGCCACAGATTCTTGCTCTCCTTTCCTTGCCACTGCTTAACCTTGTGGTATGCTTTTTTTGGCTCAAAGAATCCTGGGTATGGTAGTAAAGCCTTCCATGCATCATCAATAGCCTACAATCATGTGTGTTTCTTGAAGAATCCCTGAACCCAGTCCATCATATACTTGAATAGTCCCATATAAACTGTATGGAGCAAATCTGGCTTGTGCTGATCAGGTGCTGAAACCCGTTGAAGTCCATGAAAAACATTCCATTCTATCTTGATACCAAGTGCATCAAATGTGGCATTCATGTCTCCCGACCCAGAGTCTGTTGACCGATGCTCATTTTCTTGTTTGAGATGTTCATATGTAGCATAATCTCATGTCTAATACATCTCCTGTATATTGGTTCCTAATGCAACAGGAGGCACCTCACATTTCAGACAGGTATTAGATTTTACTCCATATAGTGCAAAGTTTTCTATATGGTCTGTAACCCACGCAGACAAGGTAGAGAAGTACCACTGGACCTTCCTGTCTGCATAGTCAATTGAGACAATGTCAAGCACCACATCTTGCAAGGGTGACAGTATGAGTTCAAATACACCTTGTAGTGTGTTGGCATTGATTTGTCTCTGCAGGTTATCTGCTGAAGATGACTGTGGGAACTTGGGAGGGATGGGCAATAGTGCAAGAAGGAGAACTGCCATTGATCTAGGTCTGTTATGCCTAGTTGATAGGAGATTTCTGGTTGTAATATTGACAACCCCCATGCTTTCTTATCACCCAAGAAGTTGGTAAGATGCCTCTGATCAGACATTCCAATTATTGGAACCAGAGTTGCACCACATGGAAGTGTATCCTATAAATGGTTAGCCAGTACCATGATGAAGGAGGTTGCAAAGCACAGTGTACAGTACTTGGACGTCCCACCTCCAGTCCACCATATGCATTTCGGCATATATCCTATGTCCATTCTCGTCATATTCACACTGTGGCACATAGACCAAGTCATCCCTATATGCTATCTACTGAAGAAGGTATCTGACACAGTCAAGGATGTTCTCATAGAAGAAATGCTGCATTCTCTTGCCATCATCAACTTCACCTTTGAATGATTGTAGATAAGTACTGTAGGAGTCCAATGAATCAGAGATGATTCTCTAGCGTGTGCATTGAACTATAGCTAACTGAAGCAGAACTACCAAGACTGCTGGAAAAGAATTCATTGATTCGAGACTTTGAGACCTTGCTCTGAATGAACCAAGATGCAAGTTTGAAATCGTGAGCATTGGCAAACGGGGCCCATAGATCCTGGCACAGAGTACAGTGTTCATCCTCAAACCCACTCACATCTCCAATCGCTTCCCCGGTGCCTGGGTAATGCACTTGTCTGCTGGCCGTCACTGAGATATTGTGGTTGAGCACTTCAGCATCAAACTCGTGTGAGATGTCATCATTCAATGTGTCGGCATCACATCCAGCAGGGTCTGGATTAGATTCATAGTCTGAATCAGCCAATTTGTTCTCGTAATTTGCCTCTGGGTCGAGGGATAGGTCTGTTTCCGTATCATTAATAGGACTCATGGAAGGTGTATGTCATATGGTAGAGGCAAGTATGATGTCCAGGTTTGCATGCACAGTTCATAGGTGTTTCTCATATGCACCTGCCTGCACATATCTTTGGCGATAAAATAGATATTTGACAGCTATGGTGAAAGTCTTCCTAGTCAATCTTGGGGGTCTTCTATATATTATGAGGTGCAGGAGTACTGTATAGTGTTGATCTTGATGCACGTCAGTGGAACACTGGGTTAAGGGGTTTGCACACAGTGAACTGTAACTAGTATCCAAACCAGCTTAGCACTTGTAGCTTGAAACCTTGTATCACCCCCTCTTATCAGATCACCTTATCCTCTCTGTTGTAACACAAGCTACTTCCCCTTCATAGGCCATCATGCAACATCACTTCGTATCATGACACTTGTGCAAATTGGAATCTTATTTCATGAATATTAGTTACACATCATGGTAGGCTTAGGAACGTTCTTCCTGGCTGCATTATCAATTGTTCTCATATTATCTTTTTTATTCTGATCTGCCACTAATCCACATATCCACTTATCCATACAGCCACGTGCCCTCCGAGGTAATCCAACACAACAGAGGACAGATACATCCTATCATACAAATAAAGTACTTTAATTTCTCAGAAAGGATTGAGAATCGGAACCCTTGTTCTGGAGATCAGGGAGAGCAGTGCCACTCATGCAATCATGCTTCCACTTGCGCATCTGCTCCCTACCGGCACCTGCCAATGTCTGACTCACGAAAACATGCTGCAGCAGCGACCCATGTATAGTTAAAATCAAGCCGAGTCAGGAATCAGTCTAGAGGCTTGTAAAGTGGATTAGCTTGTGACCACAGATGCCTGAGATTGAACCTGGAGGAAAGTGAAAGCACCATTCCAAATCGAATATGTGAAACTCAGCCCCTTCAAAATGTCCCAATGGCACACACATCGTCCAGTCAAGGTCACCCTGGTCCAGGTGTGGCTCCATTATACTGTTGATGAGGCACGCATATAGGGAAAAGTACTTGTTGTAATAATTGGTCCAGAGATTCTGGAAGTGATGAGGTAATAGCTCAATAGTAGACTGCATTGTATCACATTGTAGCCTGTCAATAGCCCTGAGAAGCAACTGCTTAAGCTGTGTGATATTCTGGAATGAGGCAAGGAGTGTGTGTAGGTCTCTGTGTGTATTTGAACTAACGTTGTTGGTATCCTTATTCAAAATGGGTCCTAGGTCCTTATATCCATATTGTGGCCAAATGCTTGAATAGAACACCCCACAGTAGGAGTTCGGATAGGCATAGTTTCGTGGATTTTGCAGGAGCCAATCTTCAGTATGATTGTACCTTATGCTGCATAGAAGCCTCAGAGGCTAAATCTAATAGTACTTGGTAATGTTGTCTGTAGCCTGCTTTACGATCCTTGCCTCAACCTCCTCACCATAGATAGCAGAGGCTGGATTGGCAAATACAACAAGAAGGTGGTAATAGTTGTGATCGAGGGCCACATATAGCTCACCTGCACTAATCTTGACTTACTGATATGAGGTACCAAGTTCATCGCATGGGTCCAGGGATAGTGCTTGCAGACTAGCCAGGTGTGGATGGGAATTGTGTGTCTCGATATCTATATTGAGGAACACTTCAATAATGTTTCCTAAGAATCTGTTATTTGAGTATTCCACAACATGTACTACATGACTGCTATTGCATACCTTGCTTGTGTTGAATAATGTGGAATACCTTCTCACCCCTCTCCTTTGCCTCCTCACAGGTCACATGGTCCTCCTGGGTCAGGGACATTCCCTTATCAAACCAGCCTTCCATTTCACTATTGGTCCTTGGCCTGAACCTTGGTTGCTTGCCCTTGGGCTGAGAGAGCTTCATCAAGGTAGACTGCCTATCAACAGAGGACTTCACTGTAGGATAAAGCGTGGTATCAATTATTACTGGCTCCTTGCTCCCAGGCCTTTGTCTTATACCAGTCGGGGTTTGGTGGTAGGGGGGATACATAAGGTTTCCCAGTATACCATTATTGGTATGATGTTTGGAGAGTTGAGAAAGATGTAGTATGATATGGTGTGTTTAGAACCATGGAGCACAAGGTGGTCTGTTGAGAATACATTCAGTTCTAGTATTGTGAGTATCTGCACAGAAGAGAGGCTCTACAAACAGATATAAACCAATTGGAATACCAATTCTCGCAACCTGAGAAATCTCGCACCACAGTCCCAAAGTTATACCAGCTGTGAAACCCTATATAGAGAGATGTATACTGGTTTGTAACTTTCTCTCTCTGCCACCCCTGAGTGGTTGGTCAGAAATAAGTTTCACTGAGGTCATCACAAGATGCTGGTGCATGTAGAAATTGGAACCACTTGATGGAATAGTTTGGCAGTGGGAGGATGTAGCTGGAGTGGGGAGACCTGTAGAAGAGAATATGGAGGTACACAGGAGAAGGTGCGAGGATCAGGGTACAAGTACTGGTGTCATGACCATGACGCCATGGGACATCATACTATCATGATTGTGATGTGATGAAATGTCGTGCTATCACAACTGTGATGCCATGGGATGTCATGCAGACATGATACCACAAGGTGTTGGTAATGTAGAAATATGTTACTGCTGCCTTTTGGTATTGTGTCAACAGTTCCATGAAGATGAGAAGTTTGTATAGTTTTCTCGTGTTGTATATGACGTATGAAGTCTAATACACAGGGCTCAGGGGGGTTGTAGGATCACTGACTATCACTCGTTATTGAAGCAAAAGGTTTTCCTGTAAAATGGCATTTTCAGTATGTTCAACATTATGTTCATAATAATCTAAGTATCCTTAACTCCGATTGGACTCAAGACTCCAGCATGAAAAAATTAGACGAAATGAGGGTATTGTTAGGGTAGGTGGCTTAATAAAATCTAGCCATGAACAGTATTGTTTACCGGCACTATTGGCACTATGGTATTCTTGTGTTGCCTAGCTAGTACTAGAAATGTCTGAAATCGTCTCCTGGCATCGAGTCAATACAGCTTGAACACCTGAGAGGCTGAATTCAAGCAATGTAACCCACTCGCACATAGATGTTAGTGATGAGATGGACATGGGTTGTAGCTCGACCATTTCTGACCAACTTCAAACCCCGGTCTATCTCATCACTAACCTCAATACACTAGTAGATAATCAATATACTATGAGCTGACTGTAGGCCAGTTAACGATAGACAATACAAGATGCGCCAAATCTCGAAAACACCAGATGCCCAAGTAAGGGGGCATGGTGCTATTACTATTATCTCATACCAGGCACTCAAGATCAAAATAGCTAGCAATATCAGATGCCAAAGGAAGGGCATGCCACGGTATCTTTACTATCATATAGAGGCACTCAACATCACAAAAGATCCCACATTAGTTGGCAAATTTTTAAATTATTTTTTTAGACTAAGAGATAAAGCTAACTCCCTATCTAAAAACTACCTAACAAAAAGCTACTTAGCAAAAAAAAAGAAAAAAAACTATGAAAAAAAAAGCCACAAAACGATTATTTCCAGAGACTCTGGCATCTTGTTACTCGCCGGGGTGCAGGGGGGTCTCCAGGGCCAGAGGAATTGGGTTGGAGGTGGGGTGGGGGGAGGCAGCCCGTAGGGGGGCCCGGCGCCATTGGGGGGCTCGGTGCAAAGAGGGGGCTTGGTGCACAGGGGGGGGCGTTGGAGTTTAGACAACTGGTAGAGCCAGGGAGCAGGCAGCAGGGGGAGAGCTGCTGACTGCGCTGCGAGTCATAAGAAACTCAGCCATTCAAGGCTGCGGTCAGATAAGATCAAGCAACCTTTGGTGCTTGTCTTACTCTGACAGGCTAGGAGGCTCGCCAGCAGTGACAGGGGGGGAGTCTGGGCATGTGGTAGGAGGAGGGCTGGAGGGACCCTGTTCCTCGTCCATTTCTTCGTCCTCGTCCTATGTGTTTGTGATTAGTTAAGATGGTAACTAAAATATGGTTATGGTTAGAAACTTTCATCTTTGATCACAATGGCGTGTTCACCAGGAGCTTGCCCCTCCTCCTCCACCTCTGCCTCCTCCTCCACCTCTTCCACCTTCTCCTCTACCTCCACCTCCTCCTCCACCTCCTCCTCATCCTTCCCTTCCTCCTCCACCTCCTTCACCTGCACCTCCACCTGCTCCACCTCTACCTCCTCCACCACCTCCTCTTGCATGGCATCCCCGATATCTCTGGCCTGCCCACTGCTATCTTAGACATTGTGGTCGAAGAAGAGATATCTGCTATTGGCAGTCGCAGGAGTCTAGTCATGATCCTTTCCCTCACCGAAGCATGGCTCCAGGACCATCAGGTCCAAGGGGTGTTTACTATTGGTGGCAAGGAGCCACGCTAGGATGTCCTCATCTTCACGAAGAAAGATGAGTTCCTGGAGTGGGAGAGGATCAGAGGGCACCTGACTAAGCAACCAAGCGCCCTCACCAATTACCCTGAGGAGATATCATGGGCATCAGATTGCCCCCTCCACATCCTGCTGCTTGACTACCCTGAGCACCCTTTTGATGCTCGGTGATGCCATGACTCCACAGGCAATTCCCTGGTCGGAGTCATTGGCACACTAGGGGCAGCCAAGGTATGGGTGCCCAGTTTCTCGGGTACCCGACCGATGCATGATATGAATCCTTATTGCCCATGGGCAATAATGAGAGGCCCATTCTGATTGAGCCACTGACAATATGTGTTAGTACAAGGATAGTATATAATATATGGGAGGGGGCGACCCTTACCCACAGGTCCCTCGAGCTCACCACAAACCTTGTTTCCCTCCACCATGTGACACCCATTCAATGTCCTCAGGTTCCTGACCTTGTCACGAACCAAGAGCCTGAGGTGGCGCCTCACTTCCAAGATGTCATCGGCCCAGTGCTTGTCTTTAACAAGCACAAGCCAGGTTGCAACAGGTGGAAGGGAGCGAGCATACCCAACTACTGAATCCAATTCAGATTCAGTTAGGCAACTGAGGTCCAAGGAGCAACCAGTCAAGTGCACCTTGACATGGTTATGCCAGGCACTGTATGCAATGGTGAACTGGCATGGGTGTGTGAACCCACACCAGTTTGTGGCATATGCTATGTCATCATACCATCCCCTATGAGTATTAGTTTAAATGTTTCTGACAGATGAGGGTAGGTTGGGTTTTGCTTACAGGGAATCCTCCACCACAGCTCGAAGCGTAGCCTCTCTGATGAAGTCGACTGGCTCAGGCTGTTCTCAACCGTGTGTGCCAGCACTCTCCATTTCCCACTCCGCCCATAGGGCTTGACAGGCTCAGTAGCGGGATACACAAGAAAAAAATGGAAAGGTTAGTAATTATCATATGATAAAACTTAGATGGGCTCTACTTACTTCCCCATGGAGACTTCACTTCCCCTTGGTCGAACTGCAGGAAGGACAGGGGCAGCTGGAATGACACAGATAGCAGGATATCTAAGAGGCAAAGAAATATTAATATTGCTCACTTGAGACAGTCAATGGTATTGTGCGGTATACTTACTTTCCCTTGTTTGCCGGTGGTCTGATCAATATCTGAGGTACCATCAGAGTTAGAGGAAGGGGAAAAACAAAAAAGATAAAAAAAAGAAAGAAAAAAGACAATGTCAGGTGGGGGGGGAAGAGCCTCCTGTTAAGAGAAGGAAGGAAGAAGGGAAGTAGAGAAGGAGAGAAGGAGAGAAGGAGAGAAAGGGTCTTCTTCTTATATACTCTGTGTACATCATGTGCACATGTGCAGTGTGCATCCTATGTATGTAGGGTATATAAACCCAGCCCTTCTTTCCTGCTTTCCTCCTTCCCTTCTCTTCTCTCCACCACAAAGGAAGATAAGAAGAAGACACTTTCTCTCCTTCTCTCCTTCTCTCCTTCTCTCCTTCTCTACTTCCCTTCTTCCTTCCGTCTCTTAACAAGAGTCTCTTCCCCCCCCCCAGTTATCGAGTGAGTTTTTTTTTCTTTTTTCTTTTTTTTTTCTTTTTTGTTTTTCCCCTTCCTCTTACTCTCATGGTGCCTCAGACATTGATCAGATGACCAGCGAACAAGGGAAAGTAAGTACACAACACAACACCATTGACTGTCTGGAGAGAGCAATATTAACATTTCTTTTCCTCTTAGATGTTCTGCTGTCTCTGTCATTCCTGCTGCCCCCATCTTTCCAGCTGTTCAACCTCAGGGAAGTGAAGTGCGGATGGGAAAGTAAGTAGAGTCTGTCTAAGTTTTCTCATGTAATAATTACTAACCTTTCCTTTTTTTTCTTAGTTGTCCTGCTGCTGAGCCTATCGAGCTACATGGGCACAGTGGGAAATGGAGAGAGCTGGCATGCATGATTACAAGCAGCCCAAGACAGTCAACTTCATTAGAGAGGCTACCCTTCAAGCTGGCGGTGGAGGATTCCATGTAAGTGAAACCCAACCTACCCTCATCTGTCAGAAACATTTAAACTAATACTCATAGGGGACACTATGGTGACATATTGTATGCCAAAAGCTGGTGTGGGTTCACACACTGAGGCCAAATCACGGTTGTGTACAGTGCCTGGTGTGACCATGTCCTGGCATACTTGACTGGTTGCTCCCTAGACCTCTACCCCATGACCGAATCCGAATTGGATTCGGTCATTGGGTATGCTTGCTCCCTTCCCCCAGTTGGATCCTGGCTTGTGCTTATTAAAGACAAGTACTGGGCTGATGACATCTTGGAAGTGGAGTGCCACCACACGCTCTTGGTCTATAACATGGCCAAGAACCTAAGGATGTTGAATGGGCATCATCTGGTGGAGGGAAAGAAGGTTGGTGGTGAGGTCGAGGGACCTCCAAGTAAGTGTCACCCCCTCCCATCTATTATATGCTATCCTCTTGCTAACACATATTGTCAGTAGCTGAATCAGATTGGGACTCCCCTTATTGCCCATGGACCATAAGGATCCATATCTTTCGTCGGTCAGGTGACCAAGAAACTCGGCACCCATTCCTGGGCTACCCCTGGTGTGCCAATGACTCCAACCAGGGAATCTCCGGGGGAGTCATGCCATCACCGAGCATAGAAAGTGTACTCAGAGTAGTCAAGCAGTAGTGTATGGAAGGGGCAATCTGATGCCCCTGATATCTCCTCAGGGCCACTGGAGAAGGCACTAGGTTACTTAGTCGGGTGCATTCCGATCCTCTCCCACTCCAGGAACTCATCTTTCATTGTGAAGCTGAGGAGATCCTCGCTTGGCTCCTTGCCCACAATGGCAAACACCCCTTGGACCTGATGGTCCTGGAGCCATACCTCGGTGATGGAAAGGATCTAGACCTGACCCCCACACCTGCTCATGTCAGATGTCCCTTCTTTGACCGCCAGGTCTGGGATCGCTGTGGGCAGGCCAGAGATATCGGGGAGGCCATACAAGAGGAGGAGGTAGAGGAGGTGTAGCTGGAGGAGGTAGATGAGGAGGAGGAGGAGGAGGAGGAGGAGGAGGGGCAAGATCCTGATGAACATGCCATTGTGATCAAAGACATAAGTTTCTAACTCTAACCATATTTTAGTTACCATCTTAGCTAATCACAAACACATAGGACGAGGACCAAGAGATGGACGAGTAACCTGGTCACTCAAGCCCTCCTCCCACCATGAGCCCGTACTCCCCCCCCATCACTGCCGGCATGGCTCCTGGCCTGTCAGTGCAAGACAAGTACAGAAGGTTGCTTGATCTTGTCAGACAGCAGCCTTGGATGCCTGAGTTCCTTACAACTCCTGGCACTGTCAGCAGCTCTCCCCCTGCTACCTCCTGCCTGGCTCCAGCAGTTGTCCAGACTCTGATGCCCCTCCCCTATGCGCCAAGCTCCCTCTTTGCACTGAGCCCCCCAATAGCACCGGGCCCCACCCAATGCTGTCTCTCATCCCCCTACCCCTGACCCAATTCCTCTGGCACAGGAGACCTCCCTTGTGCCCTGGTGAGGAACCAGACACTGGGGTCCCAGGAAATAATCCTTTTGCAGCTTTTTTTTTGTAGTTTTTTTTTCTTTTTTTTGCTAAGTAGCTTTTAGTTAGGTAGTTTTAAGATAGGGAGCTTTATCTCTTAGTCTGAAAGAAAAAATTTAAAAATTTGCTGACTAATGCATGATCTTTTGTGATGTTGAGTGCCTCTATATGATAGTAAAGATATCGTAGGATACCCTTACTTTGGCATCTCATATTGCTAGCCATTTTGATCTCGAGTGCCTGGAATGAGATAATAGTAATAGCACCATGCCCCCTTACTTTAGCATCTGGTGTTTTCTGGATTTGGTGCATCTCATATTGTCTATCATTAACTGGCCTAGAGTCAGCTCATAGTATGTCAATTATCTATTAGAGTATTGAGCTTAGTGATGAGATGGACCAGGGTTTGAAGTTGGTCAGAAACAGCTGGGCTACAACCCCTGTCTATCTCATCACTAACATCCATGCGTGAGTAGATTAGATTGCTTGAATTCAGCCTCTCGGGTATTCAAGCTGTATTGACTAGATGCCAGGAGACAATTTCAGACACTTCTAGTGCTAGTTAGGCAAAGTAAGAATACAATAGTGCCAATATTATCAGTAAACAATACCATTCATGGTTAGATTTTATTAAGCCACCTACCCTAACAATACCCTCATTTCATCTAATTTTTTCATACTAGAGTCTTGAGTCCAATTGTAGTTGAGAATGCTTAGATTATTATGTACATAATGTTGAACACTCTGAAAATGCTATTTTGCTTCAATAACAAGTGATACTCAGTAATCCTGTGCACCCCCTTCCCCCCATTGGGAGCCCCATGTATAAGACCTGATGTGTCATATACAACACAAGAAAACTATACAAACTTCTCATCTTGACCAAACTGTGCTTGAGATACCTACAATTTTACTCTGGCCTGAATCCTAACTTACCTTACTCTAACTACTCTATTACACCATGAATAAGCAACAGGCCAATACACGTAGTCAGCCAGTGCCCTGAGTCAGCAATCTATACAGAGGGAGACGAGATGTGCAACTCAGTACCATGGGATATGGAAAAAGGAGATCCAGAACATGTCAAAATTAATCTCAAGACCCATCCTTAACTCAGGATTCTGCTCCAGCCCCAATTTCAAGCCTACTAGGAAGAGCACCAAAGCACCAATGGAAGGGCACAATGCTGACAATGGCACATACAGAACCCGAAACAGAACCCAATGATCAACCAAATACCTAAACATTGCATCTATCAGATGATAGTAGTGATGAGTACCAAATCTCACACGGAACAGACAAAACAGAATCAGATACTGAACCTGATGGAGAAGGTATCAATATTGCAGATGGCTCCAGATCAAGATGTGATCATGGCTCACAAGTTGCTAACAGAAAGGAAGACAATCAGGTGAGAATTCTACACATTTCGACCACATCAGAGTCTCAGGAGATAGGTCCTGCTCAGTGTATGACCATAGATCTCAGACACATAATTTGGCGGAGAGCCTATAGTCCTCCAATGTTCCCATCATCGAGTGATCCACGGTTATTTTTAGAATTTGGGACAGGAGACAAGGAGAGGAAATTGTAGTCAAGGTAAAGAGAACATTGTTATTATTCTACTGGAAGAGAGGACACTATTTGGTAGCTATTTATAGGAACTAATAAGAACAGTCCATGTACCCTATTCTAATAGGGTATATTGTATCCAACTAAATCTCACTAAGTGTGATACTACCACATACTGTATTGGGGTACTATCTATCTGCACACTATGAAACCATATTCTAACACCTACCCCACTTGACCAAGTCCACCTCAAATAATCTAATCTAATACTCTAATCAACTCAAGCATCATCAGGCACCAGTAAAACCCCTCATCCATAATATCTCAGAGGCGAAAGGTATACCCTCCACTTGTCATTGTTAATTAAGGAGAGATAGAAGCAAACGAAGTAGAAAATAGTAATAACTAGAACAAATAGCAATTGTAATAACCTATATAGTACAATCATAAAGTCCTAATTGCTTAATAAAACTATGGTGCTTTGCTTTACTTAAGGTTTTTGCAAAACCATCAGCTGAATTATGCTCACTAGGTACAAACACAAAATCTATAATTCTGTTGAGTTGTAGTTCCCTTGATTTCAGCTGTCTAATATCAAAATGCTTATTCCTTATTGTTACACCCTCTGATTTTACGTTTGCGATTGCGCATTCACTATCACTAAAAATAGTAGTTGGTCCACGATTGGAGGATAAATATGGTGAATCATCCAAAGTTGGGTGTGATGTTGGAGTTGTCAGCAATGTTTCATATTTACTGCCAAGTCCTATCTCCCTCATTTGGGTAGTTTTGCTAAATGTTTCGAGGTTGATATCATTCAACAATTGTCGTAACCAGAGGACCTGCTTTGAATTATCAAGATATGTGGTATATTCAGCTTCAGTTGTAGATGTTGCAATAATCAATTGTCTTTTTGACTTCCATGATATTGGAGCTCCAAGAAAGAACACAAAACCACTAATTGATTTTTGGTTTATTGGATTACCAGCCCAGTCAGCATCAGTATAGCCATGTAGAATAGGTTGAGTTGAGTAGTGTAACTGGAAATATAGAGCAAGATTCTTTGTTCCCTTCAGATATCTCAAGGTTCTTTTTGCAGCTGTCATATGAGTAGTTCATAGACTGTGGTTATAGCTGCTCAGTTTGGTAACAGAAAACGTAATATCTGGCCTTGTTGCTAAAGAGATATACATAAGTGATCCCACAATACTGAGATACTCATTTTGGTTTACCAAATTATCCTCTATTGTTGTATAATCATCAAGCAATGAGTCTTTATGTAGAGGTGTTCGAGCAGTATTTGCATTAGTCATACCAAAACGATCAAGAATGGAGTTGATATATTCAGTTTGTGATAGTTGATAACTGCCATCAGGGAGATGCATTATTTCGAGTCCTAGAAATCTGCGTGCATTTCCCAAGTCTGTTATTCGATATCGGGTACTCAGTTTTTGCTTTATCTCTGTAATTTTGTCTGAATTATTTGAAGCAATAAGCATATCATCCACATATAGAAGTAGAAGCAATGAGTTTTGAAGGTAAAGATTTGGTTCAGCCTTTGATTTAATAAAGCCAAGTGATTGTAGGAACAAATCTATGTCTTGATACCAAAGACATAGAGCTTGCTTTAATCCATATAATGCCTTGTGGAGGTGAACAGTTGGTGTCTTCAACCACTTTGGAGTAATTGTTTTGATTCCAGAAGGAAGTACCATAAAAAGGTTATCTTGATCAATAGGCGGATTTAAGAAGGTGGTAACAACATCGAGGTGATGTAATTGATATTGATTTGTTGCAGATAGTGATAGTAAAGTTCTCAGGGCCTCTAGGCACCCAACTGGTGCATATGTTTCATTATACTCAATTTCAGGCCGCTGCTCATAGCCTTTAATAACTAGTCTTGCTTTAAATCTTGTTGATTGATCTGGATTTAGCTTTGTTTTATAGACCCATTTTGATCCAATCACCTGACAGTTGTAGAGAACACTTGTAACCTCTTCCCAGGTATTATTTTCTTCTAGAGCTGTGAGTTCTTCCATTATTGCTTGTATCCATTTGTCTCTGAGAGTACCCTTTACTACTTCACCAAGGGTAATTGGGTCTTGTGGTCTAGCTCCTTCAAGAATATGTGCATATGAGGATAGAAATGCTTGGTCTGTGGTATCCTTATTAATATTCCATGAGATATGTGATGAAGTCCAAATATTTGTTGCAGACAGTAATTTCTCCTGAAGCCTAGCACTTTTCTGGACTCCTTCCAAAATAATTCTTTTGTGCTTCTTCACCTTCAACCTATGTGGTACCCCATCTCTCAATCGTGCATTCACCTCATCTATTTTATCAATATTTTCTTCAAGACCATCTATAACATTATTTACCCCAGCAGCCTTTTCAATTGTGTATATTTCAGGTAGTCTCTGACCATCTCTATCAGCTGTAGATATAGTATCATTTGCCCCATCGGACTTTTCAATCATATATATTTCAGGTTCCACCTGACCATCTCTATCAGTAGTAGAGATAGTATCATTTGCCCTATTAGCATTTTCAATCATATATATTTCAGGTTCTCCCTGACTATCTCTATCAGCAGTAGAGATAGTATCATTTACCCCATCAGCATTTTCAATCGTATATATTTCAGGTTCTCCCTGACCATCTCCATCAGCTGTAGAGATGGTATTCAATAGCTGATCCCATACTTGCTCTGATTCATCTACCATGACTTGGCCATTGACAGTTTCCCAAGCATTTTCATTCTCAATAAAGATAACATCAGAGCAGTTCACTGGACGTCAACATCTACCATTGCCTTCAAAATCCCAGAGACGCCATATTTTACTTGATTCTGTATATCCAATCATTATTGATATACGGGAGCGAGCTCCAAACTTAAGCTTAGTCTTTGTAGTAATATCTTCATTGGGAAGTCGCCGATATGCCACACAACCAATACGCCGCAGGTGTTGAAACTCAAAGGTATTCTTTTTTCTTACTTTCTTATTTCCCTCTTGGCTGATATATGTAGAAAGGATGTACTCTGGATTGTTATTCCTAAGAGAGTTTGATGGAATCCACTTATGTAGATAAACAGCAGAGTTAATGACTTCTGCCCAAAGGTCTAGAGGTAGCTTTGCATCAAGCATAATTGATCGAGCAAGGCTGGTAATAGTATGAATCATTCTTTCTGATACTCCATTCTGATGTGGACAGTGAGGAGTAGATGGCTCAAAAGTAATACCCTGTATCCGAAGAACTGACTTAAATTGGTCATTATCATATTCTCCTCGACCATTATCAGAACGGAATCTGGCAACTGGTAATGTTGGATAGTGACTTGATAAATAACTCAAGAGCTCTGAAAAGGCACTTGTACAAGCTTCAGCATTTTTTGTTTGCAAGAAATAAACAAAGGTTGTTCTTGAAAAAATCATCGATGAAGAGGATGAAGTATCTAGCCCCAGACTTGGATGGTGGTAGGGGCCCACAACTGTCTGAATGTAGAAGCTCGAATGGTGTGGTTGAGCACTCTGAAGCCTTGGTTGAATAATGTCTCTGATGCTTAGATTTGATACATATCTGACATTGATCTTCACCATTTGCTGTAATATTGTTACTCAGTTTTGCTTCTCCTATTGGAAGCATGGTAAATAAAAACTGCTTTAAGGATACATCATTCAAGTGTCCAAGACGGCAGTGCCATTTCTACCATTCCTCATTCCAGTAAACTCTTGTCTTTATTCCTGCCACTAGTCCCTTCACACCTAAGTCACCACTCAAAATCTCCTTCTGCTGATCATTCTTTTGATCATAATCATTGTCAAGAATATAATACAGTCCACATATCAGTTTGGCAAAATGCCTGTAAGACATGTGTACTGCCACCATCCATTCATTAATAATACCATTCTCAAAACTCTCTCTACCTTCAGATTTCTTTTCTGATATCAAACAAAAGCCATCAATAAAGAATAAGGAGTAACCCATCTGGTCAAGTTGCCCAACAGACAATAATGAAACTCTAAACTGGGGAACATATAGAGCTTCAAGGTGGATTCCATTCAAGACAATTGTACCAGTCTGCTTTGCCTCCACAGTTGTTGCATCACCCAAGGCAATAATCCGAGGATTTGTGAGTAATCTCATACTGCTTAGAGTAAAGCAAGCAATATCATTGCATGTTGTGTCAGACGTGCCAGAATCCAGTATCCAACATGTTGTCTGATGTTTTATGCCTTCTTCATATATTGGTTCTTCTTGTGCATTCCTGGTAAGCACAGCCACTCTTATCATAGACATATCTCTCTCCATCTCTGTATTTAAACATATTTTGTTTTCTTCGGGACACTCTGATCTGGCGCCTCAGTCACATGTACTATTACCATCGATTCCATGATAGAAGCCATCAATTGACTTCTCACTACTTCCTAAAAAGCAGTTGTCAAAGACCTTCTGGCTGGCAAGTCATAAGGATGCAGGAGTTGTATCTGGAATAATATTATCCTCAGAGGCTAGGTTTGCTTGACTTCTATAATTATTGAAACTGGTGTGGGCAGTTTGTAGATCTCGGTTTGACCATGCCATCATTGCTGATCTTCCAGCTGCCTGATCTTGCCTGAGTGTAGTATAGTGGCATTCACAGCTGCGATGGCCCAACTCCCCACAAGAAAAACATGCTGGACCATTAGCAGTTCGTTCATTTGATATTCCACGAATGTCAAAACCAGTTGAATTTGACATGGCCAGTTGTTGCGATCCTCTATTCCATTAGGTACACTGAGTTGCACGATGTCCTTTTGTACCACAGTTATAGCAGGTGCCATTGAATCGAGGCCTTTGGGTTGAGTTATAGGGTGTAAAGCAGTCCCTGTGAGCTCTTGGCCTCTGACGTAGAGAACCTATTGAACCTGGCTGTGCAATATATTGGGAAGAACCGTATAATGCTTCACCAGAAACTTGTGAAACATTTATGGAGTTGGAGTCCTTCTGTTTTCCTATCTCTGCTTGCGGTATCTTCCAGATGACATCCTAAATAGTCAAAGTCTCTTCTTTTTCATGAATAATTTCAACAAGGTTATTGAAACTGGGGGGGAGAGAGCCAAGAAGTTTATCTTTAAAACTCGCATCATCAATTGGCTGCTCAGAGCCAGCTAGTTGAATATGCCAATCATGAAGCTGAGAAATAAATTCCCCAAGGGGGTTAGTGGGGGTTGGTAGTGCAAGTAAAAATTGACGCCGGATTGCAAGACGACCATTGATAGAGGATGCTTTATTAAGATGTTCCTTTAATGTAGTCAACATTTCTGCTGAAGTTTTAATTCCAGTGAGGTACAACTTAAATTGTGCAGATGTGGATCCAAGTAGAACACCCTTGGCTTTTGCTTCCATCATATCCCACTCCTTGATTTCTGCCAGACGTTCCTTAGATGGCAAATTTGGTAAAGCTGGGAGAAATGGATGCTTAACTCGACCATGAACATGGGCATAAGCACCAATGGCTTCTAGATGAATAAAGATTGCTTGCTCCCATGCATGACAGTTTGCATCAGTCAAGAGTGCAATCTCACCAGCATACTTTGAACGATAGGTAGACAACATAGTTGGGTTGCTTTTTATTTTTTTTATTTTTTATTTTTATTTTTGTATTTGATTTTTTTGAGACAGGGAGGAGTAAGAACAATTTCATATTTAATAACTGTATGGATAAAAAGGAAAAAACAAATTAGCAGAAGCGCTCCAGGCTCTTAACCTTTTAGAATTTGGGACAGGAGACAAGGAGAGGAAATTGTAGTCAAGGTAAAGAGAACATTGTTATTATTCGACTGGAAGAGAGGACACTATTTGGTAGCTATTTATAGGAACTAATAAGAACAGTCCATGTACGCTATTCTAATAGGGTACATTGTATCCAACTAAATCTCACTAAGTTTGCTACTACTTCATACTGTATTGGGGTACTATCTATCTGCATACTATGAAACCATATTCTAACAGTTATCATCCCCACTGGGTAGCCTGCATGGTCCTGTGTCTGGTACCATGATCTCTAGTCCAGCTCCTCACTCTCAGCAAAATCTAGTGACAGGTGCAGAAAGGGCCAGATTAGATGATTCAAGGACTCTGATTCTACAGTACACCCTGCTTGAGCAGCCACTCCCGAATATTGTTCCTCTGACCTCCCAAGTGCAAAAGGTTTGGGATGCCATACTTGCTAATATTGCAGATGCTGTAAACATCCAACCCTCAGAGCAGTGCATAAGTTTT
This sequence comes from Choiromyces venosus 120613-1, assembly GCA_003788595.2. NCBI lineage: Eukaryota > Fungi > Ascomycota > Pezizomycetes > Pezizales > Tuberaceae > Choiromyces > Choiromyces venosus. Next base: position 119,771 of record ML120563.1, read on the forward strand.
ATAAGTAGACTCAGGCAGATATGATGCAATGTAGAATGCAATACTAATGTAGAAAGATATGCCAAAAACACTCTGGGGTACGATACCAGTTTGTACATGAGGTGAAGAAAGAGATTGTGGAGTTATACAGTCTACCTGACGATCCCACCACTATAGTGTGCAGAGTCCATTATCTACTGGAATGGGACAGGTTTATGTGCGATCCGAGAAGGTACAATGTTTGTCTCCACCAAACGCCTACCATATAGTGACCACTAATGACTATAATTGGACGCAACCCAGGGCCTGATATTATGATTCCTTGCACCCCAGATTCCTGAGGCAATTTTCCACAAGTACTTTGCAGGGAAGAAGATGCAAGGTATTGTGGATCCAGGATTTCTTGCATGTATCAATGGCACTATGATCTTCTTGATGTGTACCATAATCTGCCATACACTGCGTGCATGGCAAATGGCGATATATCAGGAGCCCAGGGACTTCAAGCCTAAGGGAGGCAGTGGTGAGTCTCTGAATCATCAAACTGTTCATTTGCGACCATGATGGCTAACCTCTTACCAAACATACAAGACCTTTTTGACTGGTGAAATGAAACTTGCAGTATGTGCCCACAGAGGATCAAGGATCTGATTGTTGAAAATATTTGACAAACAATCGATAAGAGGGTTGCACAAGTTCACAGAGTGCAGTGAGACTATCGAGAAGGATATGATAATGATTGGGAAGCTGTAAGCACTGAGCTCAAGAGTGAGATATCCAACTACACTTCTACACAGCCTGTACCGCGACACACTAATCACAGGAATTTGGACCTAGTGGGACATCAGGAATATTGGAATGCATCACCCAAAACTGATAGCTGGTTTGACTTGAGCTAGAGGTCTGTAGCCTGAGAGCTTCAGTTACAAGGTTTGGGTCCTCTGAGTCTAGATGATTCTCAGGAAGCACAAACAGCACCTGCAGGGATCCCTTCTCTATCCTAGCGGGTCTCATTGAGTCTTATGGATTCTCAGAAAGTACAAGCAGCACTAGTGGGGATCTCTTCTCTATCTCAGGGGGTCTCGTTGAGCCTTGGAGATTCTCAGGAAGTGCAAGCAGTACCAGTGGGGATGTCATTGTAAGCCAGACAATGACGAGCAGGGGGGTAGGACCATCATTGAGGGTGATTAAGGGGAATTAAGAACATGTAAAGATTATGTGTAATAGATTTGATTTAGCTTACTATGATGAGACTACAATAGAAACTAAAGGACTGTTAGGATCGCCTATTTGATCACTCCTAATATATAACTGTGCAACAGGCAACGATAATATATAGTTAATGTAGTATGGAATAGAAGAGAATAAATACTCAGGGTCATATTTATTAATCTCTATTTAATCTTCCCAAGACTAAGTTCTTATAACGGTATTATATCTTCTTAGTGTTCCTAAGACTAAGTTATTCGTTTATTCTTTCCTTATCCTATAAGGAAGATATCGCAATGTGTCTTTCTTAGTAGAGAGTGTAAAGGTGTTTTACATTCATAAAGTCATAAAGTTATATCTAGGAAATAACTTAGGTGGTTGCATGAAGAACTAACTACTACATCGGATCCTCCTCCTTATATAGTACTTCTCCCAACCTGCTTACAAATCAATGACTATTATGAGTCACAATTGTGACTCATATATTCATGTAACATAATAATCACATGACTATAAATAAGTCATGTGTGAAACTCACATGACCTAATTGGTCATGTGCATGAAACCATTACAAACCTTTGAGCTCATAACTATGAGTCATGTGAAAACCCTTTTCCATACTAGGTTTGTAACACTAGCTCCCCCTTCCCTATGGTCTAAGTCCCATTAGGCCAATGGTCCTTCATCACTTTTTTCTGTCAACCTGTCCAATTGTATTGCCAATTTTTGTATCTCTCTGTTGTTCTTTTTCATTGTCTCTTTTAGCAATTTGTTCTCCCTCTTTTTTATTTCCAATTTTCTTTCCAAAATTATCACCTTCCATTCTGACCATCCTGCTCTTATCTGTTGAATCCTTACTTCCTGTTCTAGCTTCACCTTTTCTCTCTGGAGGGTCCTTCCTGTCCTTTCCCACATCTTCACCTGTCCTTCGAAGAGATTTGATCTATTCAGGCCTTGTCCACCATTTCTTGTAGGTGCCTTAACTGATTGTATAGGCCCATTATCGTATCCTGGTCTGTGGAGTGACTTGATTTTTGTTGTATCTCTTCTTGTACTAGTTTCCCCCAGACTACATTTTTCTCATTTTTGACCTTTATGCAGGATTTCTTGCCCTCCCTTCTTCTTGTTTTTGTCCCTGAAAACTTCTTTTGACTCATTCCTGAGAGGATGTTGTTGTCACATGGTGACAACGGTGCCATATGTTACGATGGAGATGTTGGTGGGAATTTTTCCCATGTCATTATGGTTGGCAATTAGGGTAGTGATGGTGAGGGGGTTGTGTATTTTTCACGTGGCCAACAGTCTGCTCCTTCCTTTTCCATAAAATGTGTTTAACACCTGTCATCGAAATACCCAGTCCAATGGAACTGGCTGTGTTTCTCTTGTTCGGGTAAAATTTGCATAGATGTGGGGAGGTCTGCCAAGTTCATCCAGTCTTTGTCGCTCATCTGGTGTTCTTCTTTGACCAGGCTTTCCTCGCTTTTCTTGATGATAGTGTTCGATTGCATGTTTGGTATTACTAAAATTTTCAGCTGAGTACCACACTAAGTTATCGTTAGGAGGATATCCTCTCCACTTAGCTCAGTACCGTAGCTTACCACAGTGTTGTTGAGAGTCAACAATTTGATCAAGTTCGTATTCGTTTTCTCCTTCTATCTCTATAGGAGGAGGTGGTTCTTTTCATTTTGAAGGTAAAGGATTATTTTGATAGAGTTCGAGTTTACTGATGTGGAAAACTGGGTGTTTGTTGTTTGCTGATGGGAAAAGTGCCAGTTTATATGCTTTTTTTCCCACTTTTTCTATTATTTCATATGGACTCAGTTTCTTGTAATCCAGTTTTGTGGATGGTCATGTGGTGTGAATATCTTTGGATAAAAGCCAAACTTTGTTTCCTGATTCTAACCTTAGATCCAGTTTTCTGTGTTGATTGGCATTTTCCTTCATTATCTGTTGTGTGGAAATAATCTCTGTCTTGATTATGTCATGTAATTGACTCATATCTTCTCTTTTCAATATTTTCGTCATTATCTCATGACCTATAGGTTCATTAATGGGGTGATCTCCATAGTTTGCATAGAATGGTATTGTTTTAATTGTTTCTGGAATCAAGTTGTTGTAGGCGAATTCAGCAAAAGGCAGTCATTCTTCCCAATCTTTTTGTGAGTATTCCACATATACCTGAAGAAATTGTTCTAATCACAAATTTGTCCTTTCTGTTTGTCTGTCTGTTTTGGAGTGATAGGCCATACTTAACTTTTGATTGTTGTCTAATCCTTTTGTTATTTCCTTCCATAGGTCTGATGTGAATATTGAACCTCCATCTGTGACAATATCTTTTGGTAGTGCATGCAGTTTGAAGATGTTTTTCATGAATAGTTGCAAGAATTGTGCTGTTTTCATGTCTTTACGACAGGGAATACAGAGTGACATCTTGGTCATGTAGTCTATTACAACCCATATTGCATCATAGCTATTTGATTCTGGTAGGATTGTAATGAAGTCCATACTGATCAATTCCCATAGTTTCTTGGGGGTTTCTAATGGGTGTAGTAGTCCGTATTGTGCATGACATATTGGCTTTATTCTTTGATACATGCCCTTGTTTTTGACGTATTTTTTAACATCACTCCTCATTTCAGGCCAGTAGTAAGTCTCTTGTACTAGTTTCATGGTTTTTACCACTGCTCCATGGCCACTTTGTGTAGCATCATGGTTTCGTTCTATCGCTTTCATCTGAAGTAGTTCGTTCTCTGGTAGCCATATTTTTCCTTCGTGCCAGAGGTACCCTTCCTTCCATTCACATAGCCCTAAGGCTACTTTTGGAAATTCTTTGTCCCCCCTTTCGCGGGCTTGCTTTATTTTTCTCATTTGCTGATCCTTTCCAGTTTTTTTCTTGATTTTGTCTTTGATCGTAGTCACCATTTCCTGTAATTCTATGGTGTTGATTTCTTCCTTTCTGGATTCATATCCTTCATCTATAAAGGTTTCTCTTGGTAAGAGAATCCTTGCCTTCTGAGTTTTCTTTTCATCATTTGCTCCTAGTAGGTCATCTGACCTTCTGGTGAGTGCATCTGGATTCCCTCCTGCTTTTCCGGGTTGATATTCTATCTTAATATTATACCAGCTTAATTCTTGGCTCCATCGAATTTGCCTCCCATTTAGCTCCTTCGTAGTGGTGAATTGTACCAGGTTTTTGTTGTCTGTGAGTATTCTTACTGTGTGAGGGCTCCCTTCTACATACTTTCACCACTCCTTGAGTGCTTGCATTATTGCTAATAATTTCTTGTCGTGAATGTCATAATTGCATTCTGCCTTAGTCATAGTTTTTGATCGGTACGCCACTGGTTTCCATATTCCTTTTTTATCTTGTTGTGATATGATACCCAAACAGACGTAATTGGATGCATCTGTTTCTATTATTATGGGCTGATCTGGGTTGAAATGATGTAATATGGGTGTGGTGGTAAGTTTTTCTTTTAGTTCTTTGAAGGCTTTTTGAGCTTTCTTTCCCAAGTCCCAATTCTGGTTTTTCTTAGTTAATTGATATAAGGGTTTGGCCATTCTGCTAAATCCTTCTATGAATCTTAGATAAAAGTTGCAGAATCCCACAAAGGACTGCACTCCTTTGACTTTTTCTGGTGCTTTCCATTCCCTTATGGCCTCTATTTTTATAGGATCTGCACTTACTCCTTCTCGACTAATGACAAATCCTAAGTATTCCGTCTCTTCTTTGTGGAATTTGAATTTTGTTGGTTTGAGTTTGACTCCGATTTCTTTTAATTTTTCTAGTACCTTGTGCACATCCTTTCAGTGTTGTTCCTAAGTATCAGAATAAATTAATAGGTCATCTAAGTAGGCAATACAGATCACATCAAGGTATTTGCTGAAAGCCATATTTACTCGTTGTTGGAATATTGCTGGGACATTTGCTAACCCAACTGGCATGACCATATATTCGTATAGTCTATACCTGGTTCGAAAAGCTATTTTCTATTCATCTCCTTTCTGTATACAAATATGTTGGTATGAATCTTTGATATCTAGTTTGGTAAAGTATCTGGCCATTCTTAGGGGGTCCAATGCCTCGCTTATGAGAGGTAGTAGATATCGGTCTTTTTTGGATACTGCGTTTAGTCCTTGATAATCCACACATAGTCTTAGTCCCCCATCTTTTTTTTTGACCAATAGGATTGGTGCTCTAGCTGATGAGGAAGATTGTTTGATCCATCTTCTATCTAGGTTTTCAACCAAATAATTTCTCAGAGCTTTCAGTTCTCTTTCCCCAAACTGGTATAGAGTAATGAATGGAGCAGTTTTTCCTTCTTCTAGTTTGATTTTGTGATCTGCATATCTATCAGGGGGTAAGTCTGTCCTCTCTTTTTCTTCAAAGAGTTCCAGGAATCTGTGGTACTCCTTTGGGACTATTTCCTTTACTGATTTGACCCTATCTTTTCCCTTTTTTAGAGCAAGTTTCATAATAATTGTTGTAGCTGCTAGGGAGGTTTCATTTTTGTTCCATCTTAGGATACCTGTCTGGTCTTTTCTTTGTTACATTTTTCCAAATACCTTAGCTGAAATGAATGATATATCAAGGTCTTTTTCTGGTGGTTCTTCCTTTCTTTTATCAGTGCTACCAAAGCCTGCACTTCCTCTTTCTGTTTCTTTTATTTCTTACACTTCTTGCAATTTGTCATGACAACTTTTTCAATTATCAGTTGTGCTATGCTGTCTCCTGTGCTGACCTTGTAGTCCTTTTCTGATAGGTTTGCCAATAATACTTTCATTTCACCTGTATAGTCTGCAGCGATTACTCTGGCATTAATGGTTAGGCCTTTCTTGATTGCTAATCTACTTCTTGGTACAATGCGAGCATAGGTATTCTTAGGAAGTCCTATGGCAATCCCCATTCTTATAAGTTTTTGTCTGCGTGTCAGGACAACTGCTTCCTCTATGATGTGCAGGTTGTGACATGCAGCCAGATGTGATCCCTTTATCAGTATTTTCATATCTTTTTCCAATTTTTTGATAACTACCCATTGGCTTTCCTGCTTATCCTGTCCACTGGTGAAGACCATTTATTGAATTCGACTCTTTGGTTTTTCCATGTTGATTGGTAGAATATGACTTTCCAGATTCTCCCTTATGGCTTGTTCCTCTGGTACTGCGTATACTGTTGGTGAACTATCAAGGTATATGGCCTTACATCTCTTGGTATTGAAGGTGAATTTTTCTTTTATCCAGTCAATCCTTGGTCCATGATTCTTTAACCATGTCATTCCTAGGATCAATTTGTGTTTGACTACATTAGCCACAAGGAAGGTAGCCTTCTCTTTGTGGTTTGCTATGTCCATTGATAGTGCCACTATCTGTGTGATCGGCCCTGCTTCCAAAACAGTACAATCAATTGTGTATATATCTCTTGGTTTTCTGATTTTCTTCAGGGGTAAATGGTGTCTTATAGCGAAATTGTGGTCTATGAAGTCTTCCCTAGCTCCTGAATTGATTACTGCATTTGTCGTTATTTCTTTGTTTTCCTTGTTATAAAGTTGTACCTTAATCATAATATGACCAGATTCATAATCCAAGGGTTCTGTAGAGCATAACTTTGAGTGTAATGAGCATAATCTTGATTTTCTGATGGCTTATTATTTATCGTCCCTCAGACCACCTTCTACTGGGGACTTTCGTTGTTTAAAGACTCTTTTTCCTCCTCTTCCTCTTTTTCCACCTCTGTTGATCATATCTTGATGTTTTTAACCCAGCAGTCTCATGCAAAATATCCTTTGCTTCTACATTGGAAGTATAGTTTTTCCTGTCTTCATTTCTGGAACTCCTTATTAGGTACTCTCTGGAGTTTTCTGTAGTTTGTTGCATCCAGGTCCATTGGTTCCCCCTTGGGAACCATACTAGTGGCAGCTCTATAGGTGCTATTGGTGTTCCTCAGAGTCTCTCGTTCTTCTTGTTTGCTTCCTTTGTTTTGAAGATGTCTGATGGTAGCCAATCTGGTTTCTTTTTCTATTGCCCATTTTGCCAATGCCTCTGGTCCTTCTAATACTTGATCCAAATATCTGTATTCATCTTGTAACTTTTTGTTCATTCCTTGTAATAACTATTCACTTGCTGTGGCCTCATCCATGTATGCTTCCATTAGTATTAATCGAAAGACATTCCAATATTCTGTCATCATTTTGGTGCCCTGCACTAATTCCCTTAGTTTCATCCCTGCTTCTCCCTTTCAGTCCACTGCTCCAAACTGATTTTGCAGTGTTTCCACAAAGTCTGGCCATGTTTGCCTAGTTGTGGTACTCGTTCCTTCTGTAAATAGTGTGAGCTAACTGCTTGCATCCTCTCTTAGTAGACTTGAGATGTATGTTATTTTTTCTTCTTTATGTCCTTTTGCCCATATTGTTGCCGCAAAGTAGATTTGCAGTTGCATTAGCCAATTTCTCAATTTGTCTCTTTCTTCCAAGAAGGTTTCTGGTTCTTTGATTTTCGGTCTCCTTGTTTCTCCTCCTATTACCTCGATTACCTATCTGAGTTGTTCTGTTATCAATTCTTGTATTGGTTGGGCATCTCCTTATCCCTATTCTACTGTTGGCACTCCTCCTGCTGATCCTGATATTCTTTGGTCTTCTTGTTCCTCCAATGATGTAGATCCTTTATCTGACCTTTCTTCTAGTGTAACAGGGCTAGCTGGCCTTCCACATTCTGATGCTGTCCTTGAGAGTGATTGTACCACTACTGGTAGTTCTAATGAACTTCCCTTATTATCTGTAATTTCGTTGGGTATTGCTGAGATGCAACCAAATATTAGGATTACCTATTCGATCACTCCTATTATATAATGGTGCAACAGGCAACAATAATATATAGTTAATGTAGTATGGTATCGAAGGGAATAAACACTCAGAGTCATCTTTATTAATCTCTGTTTAATCTTCTCAAGACTAAGTTCTTATAACTATATTATATCTTCTTAGTCTTCCTAAGACTAAGTTATTTGTTTATTCTTTCCTTATCCCATAAGGAAGATATCGCAATGTGTCTTTCTTAGTAGAGAGCATAAAGGTATTTTATATTCATAAAGTCATAAAGTTATATCTAGGAAATAACTTAGGTGGTTGCATGAAGAACTAACTACTATGTTGTATCCTCCTCCTTATATAGTCCTTCTCCCAACCTGCTTACAAATCAATAACTATTATGAGTCACAATTGTGACTCATACATTCACATAACATAATAATCACATGACTATAAATAAGTCATGTGTGCAAACAATCTTATGACTCAAATGAGTTATTGCACAATCAAATCAAATATAATAACTATGACTCACAAGTGTGAGTCATGTGTGAAACTCACATGACCTAATTTGTCATGTGTACGAAACCATTACAAACCTATGACTTCACAACTATGAGTCATGTGAAAACTCTTTTCTATACTAGGTTTGTAACAAGGATGTAGTGCAAAGGAATAATCAGGGTGATATTCACCATAGAATCTATGAAAAGCAGCCATCCAGAGGGTGTCAGGGTGATCACAATGTAGTATATCGGATATCAGAATAGAGCTGGAAAGATTGGGCAATACCTGACACAACGTGCAGATGGTGGCAGGGGTAATTCACCACACTTCGGAAAGCATCCTGAGGAGGTCCATACATGAAGTAATAGCATCAAGATGAGATATCGCGGTCGAGGTGCAATCTGGATGCATCGTGTATGCAGGCAGGGATCCCAATGAGAGGAGCATCATGTAGAAAGAATCTGGATGGAAAACCCTAATGATAGTCAGTACCAGGGCATGCATCGTGAGTATTGTAGAATCCTGATGCACACAGGCAAGAATGCAATATCAGGGTGGAAAACACCAGAATTAGGTGTCACCACAATGTAAGAGCTTAGGATCAAGGAGCGTCTGGACGCAACAGCCTAGCGTCAGATGGTGTTAGGATGGAACACCCGAGATTCTGACATTGTTAGGATGCAACATCTAAGGATCAGTCATTGTTAGGATGCAATAGCGCAGAATCAGACATTGTCAGAGTACACCTGGCATAGGAGTCTATGTCCAGATACTGTCAGGATGCACTAGGCACATGACTCGACGTCAGGACGCAATGTTGCTTCGACAGTACGTCCTGGTTAAAGGCTATCATTACTGGAACTCTATGTATCAGATGCACAGGACACACTGAGCAAAAGATAATATTTTTGCTGATGCTTCTGGCCCTACTATGGTATAATCACAATTAAACACATGTTTCAGATCCTGAACACTTCTGACTAGTGACTCTAGATTCTTTGTCTAATAAGACAAGGATTCTGTAGCACTTATCTTTTACATATATGTGAGCTAGTCATTTTGGACAGCTATAAAGGGTAGGTTTAGGGGCAATAGTTTTTTGCCACTTGCCTAAAGGTTCCATATCAGTTCATTCTTGATTTGTCATTTCAGATTTTATAACTAAAATTAGGTGTGAACTTCAATGTATCTTTTTGCATCCAGTGGGGGTTTGAGATTCTTTCTTGAACAGAATTTTTGTCTGGAGGAAAATGTTGATCTAGTGTACCATAGTACTTGAGGTTAGTGGTGCACTTTAAGGAGTAATAGATACAATGAAATAATAGTACTATGGTGTACTTTAGTGTATTCTTGGATTTTTGTACAGATGTTCCCTGTGAGGTGTACAAAGTATGATGATTGTAGAGTGACAAAGGATAGAAGTTCATGGTTCCAGGTAAGAATGTGTACTAAGCAGGGATTGCTCAGAGACTAGAGTATATTTATTATAGATATTGGATATCTTTTAAGGTCATATTGGGGTCTTTCTTGTAATGTAACAGTAGTTGGAGTAAGTGTAAAGTATTGAGTTTACTCTAATGCCAGTACTATTTCAACCAATTAGGTCTTCTCAGGTAAACTGATAAGAGAAGAATAATATTTGTTTATTGGGCAACCCACTACTAGCAGTCTTTATGCCCTACTGAGGGGCTCCCAATTTTAATAACCTGGTGCCTGAAGACCCACTTTGCTTATGTTGTTCACTCAGTAGTCTTTGCACTATTTTCACCTTTCATGCTCTCTGCAGCTTCATGACTTCCATGAAGACACAAGTTAGCACCATGATATTGCCACCATGATAATTAAATGGTGACCATTAGAGAGGCATTCATATCAGCAGTACAAAGAGGGATTGGTGGGGAGTCAGTTTCTTGAGGACCAATTCTCTTGATTTCGAATCCAGGTGGCATCCTTACTGCCTATACACCATCACTGTATAGTGCCTTTTTCTTCTACCATGTGCTCATCACCAAGGAACTATGGTTGTCCTTGGCTTTTAAAGATATCCTGCTAGCCTAACCTTTGCTAGGTATTACAGACTTAAGGAATTTCTTTCAGCTGTCTCAGTCCCCTGGGTGCAAGGGTAGCTTTTCCCATCTCTATCCCTCTTCTTCATCTGACAAGGCCTATATATCAGGTGGTGACTTTTCCCTGACCACCTGGTTGATATGAGAGGCCCTGCCTCTAGGGTCTCATATCTCTAACTTTCTGAATTTTCTCATTTCTGAGCAGCCTTTAGTTATGGAGCTAACAACTGCCATTTTGTGGCACATTTTCCAGGTATGGTTAGTTAGTCTATACCATGTACATGCTCTCTTAGTTTCCTGTCTTTTATCTACTGTAGCTTGGGTGACACTCTCAAGTACCTTTTTCCAATCTGTATGTTCAAATTTCTAAGCACTACTTCCTGAAGTATTCTTTCCCATTTTCCAATTTGAGTTACCAGCTTTTGCTGGTGGGATCCATGGCTTTCCTGTGAAATGCTTCTCAGGGTCTTTCCCATTTATTCCATGCTTTTTTTGGTGTTAATTGCCTTAGCCTTAGGGATATGTTGAGTTAGGCTTTGATGCTGTAAAAAGACCTCTTGCTCCTTTCCCACATATTGTAACTCAATTAACTATTGTTTGTCTGAGTCATAAGTCTTATTTGAAAGTCTTCGTACTATCTGTTCTGGCAATTTATCTTCTACTAGAACTTGCCAAGTGATCCCACAAAATCCTGCTCCAATGTTAAGATTTTCTAACCACAGTAGGTATTAGTCAATATTCTTCCTGTAGGTAATCTTATGCATATCATGAAGTGCCTTTCACTCTTCTTCCACATTAGCATATCAGTTGATGATTTCATCTCTGAATCTGACCCATGATACTAGATCTAGTCGAAACTCATATCCTATGGTATCAGTCATTTCTTTGCCATACTTGTCTGAAAATAGAGCTTCTTCTTCTCCTTCAGTCTGGCCTATAGTATATGCAATTTTATCATGGTCTTCAGTCCAGAGCATAATATTTCGGTTGAAATAATCCTCACAGGCAAGCACTCAAGTTCTTACATCTTGGTAAGGTTTAGCTTTGAAAACCGATGGTGGATCAGCTGGGCTTTTTGCTGTTCACTTGCGGGCATTTGCTATGGTATCTGAGAAGCCTTTTTGTTAACTAGAAGTAAGCTCATCATCCTTTTTGTCAGTGGGGTACTTGGGTCCTGGGGGTCCTGATACATCAGCAAAAAAAAAACCCGCATCTGATGTATGGGCGTCGCGTCCTGATGCACGCCGTATTTCTCATGCGCTCGGTGCGCCTGGTGCGTCCTGAGTTCCATTCCAACCCCCTGTTGCACCCTATGCGTCATGATGTGTGTTGCAACACAACATTGCGCCTGGTGCATCCTGTGTCACATAGCAACGTTTCGCGGCGTCAGGACACTACCTGAGATTAGGTCGACCTCCTCACGACCCCTGGATATCTGCATCTCTGTCGCACCTTCTTCCCCATATCCTGACGTCTGGCTATGGCCGCTGCCTCACGGGAGTACCACTGGGCGTTGCCACACAGGGCCGGCCTTTGTCACGTTCCTTCCGTCTCTCATCGCGACGCCATAACTCCATCCTAACATTGACCACAGATGCCTTCCATCCCCTGATGTCCCCATCCCTGCCCTGAACCCTCCCAGCATCCTGACACGTCACCGTTGTCGGTTCCTCACTGTGAGGCCACAGGGCGTTGCGGTGATTTGTCGCAATCTGTCTGGTTTCTTCACTGCGTCCTAGCGACGTCGGGACCCACTACGTTTCACTGCGTGGTGTCATCAGGGTCCTAATCTCAAGGACTGAACAATCCCCACCGTAATTTTCTACATCGTGTACTTTTAGTTGTATCTATTATTTAGTTTCTATTAATTAGTTTCTACATAGAGGTTTCTATATACAGGTTGCAATGAAAGATGCTATAATATTCTCCATGCCATTCAACCATCCTCGATGCAGAATAAATTTACTTGTCCAAGCCAACAGTTGTCGCCCAACTGTCTGATCTGATGACCCCTCAATAAATCTCGTTAAATGTCCTTAAATCAATATGGCTGTTGACAAGCCATCGCTGGTCTGTCTCCGGGATGAGGTGCGCCAGGCCTAGGATTGTCCCTATGTCTACTATAGTAAACTCTCGTGCATTTTCCCTTAGCTGTACCGTGACAAGGCCGTGGACGTCGGATATGCGTCCCGCGTTAACCGCGTTCAATATTTGGACACATGCAAGCCTGCGAACCGTGTCCTCGTGCATGTAGTCTCTGATTTTGAAGAGTGCCAGGAGCTTTCCAGGGAGACGGCCCCGGAGCACATCATACATATGCTCGCCACCCGTCTGTACCCAAACCCAATCATTGCGACTCGCCTGGTTCCTGAAGAGTCGGTTACCAGTGGAGCATGCCCTGTGGATGTCATAAATGTCGGTTTCCTGGAACGCTAGAATGGGGATTTCAAGTTGCATTAGTAGTTCAACTGGAAGGAATCGAAGTATGGCAGGATCTTCAGGAAGGTGGC
>ML120564.1:4658-15058 GCA_003788595.2 Choiromyces venosus 120613-1
CGAGGTAGAAGTGCTCCTGGCCATCCTAGCAACGCCTTCATAGACAAAGTCACAATCTTTCAGGCCTTCAGCAGTTGGCTTTCCTCGAATGAGCATTTTTCCATGCGGGAAGAATGATTTCACAGCAATTGCCTCGGAGATGGTCAAGATGGGCGGTAACTCCTCATACTGAACATCAACCAATTGTGCCGCGGCCTGAGCAATAGCCGCAGACTCGACATACACCATACCAATCGGTTGACCATGCGAGTGCACAAAGTCCTTCGCAAAGAATGGCTCATCTTTCTTGACGGATCCCCAGAGATTGCGCTCGTCATCGAGGTCATTGATATCGACGAAGCCGGCCACACCGGGTACTTGTAGTGCAGGGGCGAAATCGACTTTGACAAGCTTAGCGTGAGCCTTCTTCGACAACACAAGACCTCCGAAGAGCTGGCCTTCAATATTCGGCATATCATCGATGTACTCGGCTTCTCCGGTAGCCTGTTTCAAACCGGACAAGTGCGGGATTTGCTTCCCAACAACTCTCTGCTCGTAGGGGTTGTCATTATCCCTTGATCCATATGAAATACCGCGATGAATCTCTTCAATGATCTCATGATCGACTTGCTGTTCTTGGGTTCCAAGCTCCAATTCTGCAGCGACTTCGTGCCAGAAACGGAACAAGAACGAGGATGCAGGCGTCTTACGGTAAGTCGGCATACCACCGGGCACGGTAAAGCCAAGCGGGGAGTCCTTGAAATAATTAGCCCATCATGAAATATAATTCAGCAGGGTTACGGTTACCTTTTCCATTGCCGCCACGGCATCTTCGAGGACGGTATTGTCAAACAACTTCTTGCCGAGGAGTGCCTCCATAGAGTTCTTTGCCTCGACAGTTTTCGGGGCCATTCTACTCTCGTTAGTGAAGACCAGTTGACGGTGGGAGAATGTACAAACCCTCCGTAAGCCAGTGAGATATCCGTAACAACACTACTCTCATCGAGAACAACCCTGAACCCAGCAGTGACAATAGCGATATCATCATCCTTTCGCTTAGCCTGCTCGCAAGACTTGATAACCTCTCGAGTGCCCTCTGCCGGTAGTGGAATAGGCAACTTCGCAATGATAGAATCCGCCGGTAATGCGGTCGTCCGGTAGACGACAAAGAACTCCTTCATCAGCAACGGAAACTCGCCACGAGTCTTTGACTGGGCAGTAAGAACAGTGCCAGAGGCGATGAGCACAGGGTTAAGATCCGAGATCGGTGAAGCAGTAACAATGTTTCCAGCAGGCATAGCAGTATTCCGAATCTACCATCCCATTAGTCCTAGCCAACAACTAAGCAGGATGGAAAGAAGAGGGGAACAAACTTGTCTACCAGCAAAATACCTCAATTGCTTCCTAATAATCTCACGGACACCCTCTTTTACCCAACTTCTTGCAACCCTCCAAACATGCCTTTACCGGAGTCGTTAGAGAGGTATTCCCACCAATGATGACTTCTCCTTTCTCCTCGCCAATAGAGAATCCCTTGAAACCTTCAATGCCACCAACATATACCGACACTCCATACTTCTCGTGCATGAACTTAACTTCAACCTGCACTTCACTGCTCCCAGCGACAATCTTTGCAGACGGATATGCGTGTGGGAGCTCAACGAGTTGCTCAATAGTAGTAGGCCTAAACCAGACCTTTTCTCATTCCCGTAGAAGATGGGCTGCTTAGTGTGCTTCCTCAACACAGGCGGGTAGATAATCTCGATATGTCGCTCGTAAGACTTAAAGTTGAATTGCGGGAATGAGTATTTACCCCTGAGTACATCGACTTCGGTAGTGGCTTTATTCCCACCGGGGGGTAATTGACAACAGTCATCGCGCCTGCAAGTTTTCAGCGGAGGGCCATACGTAGCACCGGAAAGTGGGACTTCTTCGATCTCCGTGATACTAGTTTCACCGGGGCTCTCCGTTTCATCACTCGAGCTCTCATCCGCCGACGGCTTTGCTGCTACAGCAGGTGTATCTTTACACCACCCGCCGGGATGTCTGCAACTGCCAGTTCCGAAGATGTAATTCCAGCCCAATTCCCCTTCAACTTTTGACTTCTTCCCTCAAACACAACACCACCCAAGTCTTCCCTGACCAAGCTCTTCGCCACATCAAGGATGGGTTTATACCCCATACACCGACAAAGATTCCCGTCCAGCATCCTCCAACTCCACCATCCCCTCACTGAGCAATACCGTTGCGTCACGGGATCATACTAATCTCGCAGAAGCGCATATAGACTCATGACAATACCAGGCGTGCAAAAGCCACACTGGGATCCATGCAGCTTTGCAATTCATTCTTGTAGTGGATGAGGATTCGCAGTGGTACCGAGTGCTTCGATTGTGATTACGTGTTTACCCTCCACTACCCAAACCCATTAGCATGGTACAAACACAACTGCAGAGTGGAATTAAAGAAAGAGATAGAGAGAGGAAGAAACAAACCACTCAAAAACAGCGCCAAACAAGCATTAACCGCCAAATGCTCTACCCTCCCATCCCACGAATCCCGCATAACAACAGTACAAGCCCCACACCTGCCCTATCGACACCCCAACTTCATCTCCTGAGTTTCCGCTACGTAAAGATATAGTTCAATAACGTTGCTTCAGGATATACACTTTTCAAAGTAATTTTCGTGCAGTTGAGGTAGAAGCGCCAGCCCGAGGATGCGCACGCCTCCCATATACGTGAGGATAGAGCTTTATTCGCGGTTGGTTGGGCCGCAGAAGTTTTTGGGAGGTCCTTGTTTTTCTTTTTTTTCCCTTCCCTTGGTAAACGAGAAAGTAAAATGAAAAAGGGAAAAAAACAATTAAGATTGGCTAGAAAGGACGAAGGTCGATGGCAGAAAGGAAGGAAAGAAGGTCAGAGCTTTACTTTACTTTTACATGCCCACCCCGGTCGAAATAAGGTACAAGTAGCATAGAGGTACAAGTTTGAGCGTTGCAATGAATGTACTTTCAACCCAACTCCATAGAAGTAATTCGCCGCTTGGCTTTCACAACCCATCTCTATGGCGGGTCAAGTACTGTGGGGGAGGAAAATGGTCTGCAAGGGTTTAGCTAGAAATTGTGGTTTGTTTTAATCAGATAGGCTAGTGGTTATGAGGGTCAGGGTTTGGACATGTAGTGGAAGAGGGGAAATGTTTGTTTGCTAGTTAGCTCCATTGATGGCTTGGCAAGGGAATTAGTAGTTAGGCGGGGCAAGTACTAGGAGGAGGAACGAAGAAAAAATAAGAACAAGGAGAACAACGACGAGGAAAAGAAGAACGGACAATGGACGAACATCGGGACATCGGGATCGGGAACACGGGTTTATTTTCTCTTTTACGAATTTCTTTTAGTGTTTTTCTCTTCGGTAGCAATTCCAGTGACGGAATTATATTTTCACTTTGGACGAATAAATTTGACCTCTAGTCGTGCGTGCGGCGATTGCCCCTTCTAGTAGTGTTTGTTCTGCCTTGCCTTTACGATTCCCCTTTTTTCAGCCTGTTTGTTGAAGAAGTGACCTTCTTCCCCTCTGCTCGACTGCCCTGCAAGTGTTTTTCCTCCGCTGTGCATTCCAATTCCTACAGGTGTCTTGAAGTGGCTTGATCTTGGGTTTTGTTTCTCAGTGGTGTCTCGGAACGGATATCACCTTTTTTTGTTTCTCAGTACTGTAGACATCGAGTGCAAAAAAACTGTAGCGAGTAGCAACCGATACCACACCTCAATCCTGAGGCCGGGTAACCTCCCCCCTAAAGACTTCACCGACCCAACATAGCCAGAAAAATTCAAATGTAAGAGAAAATGGGTAATATTATCTTGTGGATTTGCTGGTGGTTTTTCCCTTGTACCCGATCGCACCCCTTGAGCAAGAAGCCTCACAATTAGAGGGAGGAGAAACCTCATTATCCCCTAAACCGCTCAAACATTCCGGCCCCACTTAAAATGTTGAATACTAACTTATTTGAGTAATCGTGATAGAAAAAACCTTGATGTTCTCAAGAGGTGTAGTGCTCAGAATACCACAAGATCTGTGCAGCTCAATAGCCATGATGGAAACGAGAGAGTCTGTGTAAATTTACTCCCAATTACTAAAATAGGCTACTCCTCAACATTTTAAATGGGGCTGGAATGTTTCAGCGGTTTGGGGGACAATGAGGTTTCTCCTCCCTCTAATCATGAGGTTTCTTGCATGCTCAAGCATTATGACCTTCTTGACTACTAGTACATGTAGAACAGTGATGAGGGCGTGATCGGGTACAAGGGGAAAACCACCAGCAAATCCACAAGATAATATTAAACTTTTCTTGCTATGTTGGGTCGGTGAAGTCTTTAGGAGGGAGGTTACCCGGCCTTAGGATTGAGGCATGGTATCGGTTGCTACTCGCTAAAGTTTTTTTGCACTCGATGTCTACCATGCTTGACCCGCCGTACATCTCGGTATCAACCATTGGAGCAGTGAGAAAACATCACAAAAAAAAGAGCTTTTAGTTTAATGGATTGAAGAGTAGCATTTATCCCATGTGACATTATCCATACTAATTCTCAAAAGTATTAGAGCATAAAAGTGCGAAGTGGCTTCACACACAATCAAGGTCAACCAGAGCCCCAAAGCTATTAATTACTTGTATAGATACAGAGTTGGGTTGAAGGTACATTCATTGCGACACTCAAACTTGTACCTCCATGCTACGTTATTTTGACCATGGTGGATACCTCCCATCCCATCCGACCCCTGCCTTCACTTCACCCTGATTAAATTTGGCTTGCATCGGCCACCACTACCATCACCAATCACCAGAGACACAATAGAGGGTTTGCGCAAGGAGACCTAGGTGGTAGGAAAACAGGTTATTTTGTGTTAACCTAAAGGTCTGGGACACCCAGGAGGGTGGTGAGACCTAGAAGAAGTGTAAAATAGAGTTTTTCAGACCCGAAGAAATTTGATCGCTGCGGGACAAGAAGTCAGCAAAGACAAATACTCTTCGATCATATAGATGTTTTCCAATACGACAATAGGCTCTGGCAAGATATTTCCTTCACAAGTGGATAGTATTATTCCAATTCTGCTGTCACTCACCCGCTAAGCTACCGTAAGAACTTGAATAATTGGGCCTCACACTAGGTCATTGGAGTTGCCTCTCCTAGTAAAGTCTGTTGTATTTTTCTTTTTTATTTGTCTCAGCTTTTTTTTGGGGGGTGATTCCCCTCTTAACCAAAGAGGGGAATTCTGGATGTCTTAGGGCGAGGCCCAATTATTCCAGTTCTTACGATACCTACACCTGTTGCACAAACTTATTCTTGCACCTAGGTCTATTTTCTGCTAACTGCTACCTAGGTCCCCATGTGCAAACCCTCTAATGTCTGATCTCCAATCGCATACCGGTACCCAACACCCAATAGATAGTTCGAGTAGGGCACTCATCACTTCTATTAAGTTCTATACCACCACCGCCAAATTAATCAAATCAGGCAGTAAATCCCTGCAAAGCCACTCACTTGCTACAAGTAGATTACCTTCCAGCACCCACCAAGTATGAGTAAAGTCATCTTCTTAATGAATGAAATATTTCTCATTGTTTTGAAAATAAGGGTAGTAGGCTCAGACTTGTTTATTGTCAATTTTGTGATATGCCTGCGTCATCCAGTTTCCATCCAGTAGTATACAGTGCGCGAGGCACTGTAAAGTAAAAATTTAATAAGGGTTGTTTTTACCCCTTGGCACTCGATATCGTAGAACCCCCCAAGGTCAGAAGGAAACCGAACCACTGGTTACAACTCTGCTATACATCACTGAAATAAATCTATAGCCTATTCACACCATCTTTTCACAATACAACTTGTACAAGAATAAAAAAAAATCAGATCTTATTAAGTACAGTAGACTAACACAAAGATACATTCTATCCAGAGCCAACCACATACACCTCACTTATAGGACAAACTATAATCTGTGCACCCACCAATCCCAAATCCCAAATCCCAAATCCCAGAAGTAAACAAATGTAGGATGTAGGATTACATCCCCTCAGCAAATCCACACATGTAGTCAAGCATTATTCCTTTAACACATTCAGAAGGACATCCCAAAATATATAAAAAATCTCCATGTTTCCGAGTACAGCCACTGTACTTGTATTATAAACACAGTTTGAATGTGACAGTATGTCAAACTACTATCCAGGGATACACCATCGAAAACCTACCTTCTTTCATCAGCCTAGGTCACCCCTCCTCCTCCACTATTCATGTGGTAAAAGTAGCAGATCATGTCCTCAACCAAGTATTCAACATCTATCGATGATACTCCCATCCTGGAGTCAAAGCTGTAGTCCAGAGTTCGAAACCCAAGTGATAGCACATGATACCCTTCAATCTCCAATAAAGAAAATCCTGGAAGAGAGATGGGAATTAGGTTCGTAGTTGCTCGCCCAGTGTATTATGTTGTTGCAGAGTCTGGCGAAGCAGAGCTTGGGGCATTACTAGGGTAGGGGATGCAGTTTGGGATTACCTAGAGGATATATCACACTTGAAAACCTCTGCAAATCCTGTTTTACTTATTTTACGTTGGACACTTCACTGCCTACCAACCCTGAACGTGCATGGAATTTCGGTAAGATTTCTTGGAAGTGGATTTCCTTAAGACTTGTTTCTCAAGTTGCATGCTTTGGTGGTTTGGTTGGAAATCGGGAGTGGGGATAAGTTAAGTACTGGATGAGTCGGAAATTCGATATCAGGGGTCTGGAATGGTGGATACTAGCAGTCAGGATGGGGTGGAGGTTACTGTGGATGGAACTGAGATGTCAGGACTTGATGTGGATGAGAGAGCTTTTCTAAGTTAACTCTATGGTCGGAGTGATATAATTGTATCAAAAAGGGATTGATTACAACCATGGTTCATGTACTCTATTAATCAGAAAGATGGTAGTATAGTACATACTTTGGAGTCCTCTAATTTCTCAAGACATCTAATGCATGGGTATTTCCTTGGTGTGGAGATGATTGGACAGTGACTGTCACACAATGAGCCTCATCACCCCCTCTGCTTCAGCTCGGCTCATACAGATACAAGCAGGATGTTCATAAACGCTCTCCTTTCACCTTCAAATTACTGTACCATATTTTCTACATTTCAGCCAATATTCAGATATAAAATCATGGCAGAGGCTACTTATACATGATCAGTCACTATGGAGGACAACAACGCCCATTGCAACAACACAATAGGGAGTTTCAACAACACACTCAACTAAACATTCAACTTTTCAGATGAGGATGCTCAGATCATGCAGTGGATCTCCCCACTGGAGCCACAATACTGACATCAAGGTGTGCGAAATGATCAATTTGATGGTGTTGGGGACTGAAATAATTTGTATCTTGTACCACTAACTATTACAAACCCAGCATGGTTTGCAATGGTTTCACATGACATACAATTATATGTCATAGTATTTTATTTGTTAAAAGTTTTGCACATGACTCGATTGAGTCATATGAGATTATGTTTTGCACTATGACTCACATACAAGTCATAGGGTTTTACATAATTCACAGTTATGAGTCATAGTTGTTTATATTTGAATTTGGTTGGTATGTTGAGCATTGACTCATAGGTCCACCTATGAGTCATGAGGATTAAGAGGCATGACTTCGTTTATATGAGTCATGAGGTTTCACACATGACCCCTTTAAGGTCATGGGACTTCCGCACATGACCAAGTATGGTCATGAGGTTATATGTTATGTGAGTACATGAGTCACAGTTGTGACTCATTTGATTTGTAAGCAGGTTGCTAGAAGAACTATATAAAGAGGTCGATAGGACCTGATAGTTAGTTCTTCATGCAACCACCTAAGTTATTTCCTATCTTATAAGTTATCAATAAAACACCTTTATGCTCTTTACTACAAAGGCCAACAATCATGAAGGGGAACAGAATCAATACTAGTTAGCACTATAAGGACTTGGTATTGGCAACGGTCAATATCTAAGACGTAGTGTAAGATAACAAGTATTGAGAATTCTCGAAGGAAAGAGAATACAACAAGAGATAGGTAAGTATTATCTCTAAGGAAAAAGCAAACAGTAGGCTCGTTGCCTGTTGGGAGATATAAGAAAGGAGAGATCTTATAGCCGATCGCAACACTAACTGCTATAATAGTGAAGTGAATACAGTGCTCAAAATATATCATAAAGACTTTAAAGATTAATCCAAGCTTGCATGTTCTATCTAAGATGAAGAAAGGAAAGCCCCTTTATATACACTTCTATCATTACATAAACACACTTCATACCAAGGAAATCTCTAGAAGATACTAGAATACAATAGTATATACTCAATCACCTGACTGTGTCACATGACACATTCACCTGATCAGTTAGGAAAGGTAACATAAATTTCAATACTTCCCCTACATGTCCATTCCTAATCTAACCAAAAATCCTTCAAATGTCACCCTTCTCAATCCCTTTATACATATATCTGCCAGATTGTTCTTAGTTTCCACTCCAATTACCTTAAACTTCCCCGATTCCCTTAACTCTCTCGTATAATGATGTTGAATGTTGATATGTTTGGTTCGGTCTGAGATTCCAGCATTTTCTGTAAGTTTTATTGCAGCGGTGTTGTCACAATATCTGGTTGGTATAGTTTCGATTCCTATATGTTGTAGTCCACAATTTATCCAAATGCTTTTGTCAGGTGACAAATGCTAAGGCGACATATTCAGCTTCTGTTGTAGAGGTTGCAATGGTTTTTTGTTTCTTAGAGTGCCAAATTACTGTATGTCAATAGGTTTGTACTATTAGACTAGTAAACGATTTTTGATTGTCGAGATTGGAGGCAAATGATGCATCACGGAATATGTGCAATGGTATCTTTTCAGTATTTCAAGTATATCATAATTTTTTGTTCTTTGTACCTTTGAGGTATTGTAGGACTCATTTGGCTGCTGAAAGATGGGTATTGGTTGGTTTAGAGGAGAACTGGCTTAAGAAGGCAGTAGTGTGGGTGATGTCTGGTCTTGTGATGATACCTGCATACATTAATGATCCTATTATGGATTGGTATGTCTTTTGGTCGCATAGATCATCGTCATCTTTCACTTTTGTCAGTGTTGAGTGGGATTCGATTGGTGTAGTCATTGGTTTGGCATCGGTCATGTTCTTTACTATTAGCAGTTTCCAGGGAGTCCATAGCAGCTAGTCTCGTCGTCTTAAAACGCAGTTTGGCCCGAGTATTGGAAAATGTGCGTTGCCAGCTTTATCGCTGTTGCTAGGTTTTGCTTTCTTACGGTTCTAAGTGTGACATTCGCTAGTGTTCTTTTCCCCCCTTTTGAGAAGAAGCTGAGAAGAAGTTGAGTTGCTGTTGATTGAGATTGATTTGATTGCCATTACTGTCCTATCTATATCCTTTTGTTGTTACAGGAGGTCAGGAAGGACTTGTGAAAGAGAGAGTCCACACAGGGGGAAGGAAAGCGTTTGTGTTTTCGATTGTGTTTTCCTTTGTGTTTCCTTTCTGTTTGGGGCCGAGATATAACGGAGGCATGCCGGTGGAAAGGGCGAGCGGGAATGCCGGTAAGGCGAGCGTGTTTGAGCGTGTTTGAGCGTGTGTAAGGACCACGTAAGGGCCACGTAAGGGCCACGTAAGGGCCACGTAAGGGCCACGGAATTACGAAAGGGCCTTTCGATTTGACGGTGAACGCGGGCTTCGGTTTCACACGAGGGCCGCTTGTTTGCTTGCTAGTGCTTGGGGTTCTCGTCTTGGTACCGTACTATTTCGTTTTCGGTTTTTCGTACTGTGCTAACTTGTTGTGTTTTCGTGCTCGTCGTACGATTTCCTAAGGTTGTGTTTATGGGTCACTCCTGAAACTTCTCCATATGTGGGGTCAACGTCCTGAGTTTAGTAACTCTTAAGAGGAGTCGTAGAACCAGGTTACACCTATATGAGAGTCCGTTGAGCTGTAGTTCTCACGAAAAGATATACCACTGTAGCTAATGCTTTGTATGGACCTTGATGGCCTTCCAATGGTGTTTGGTCCTTTCCAGACCTCCGACTTTTTTCGGTATATGTCTGATTTTGTTAGTGGAGCGAATACCATGGTTACTGAGTATTTTTGGTAGCTTAGGTACTTGGAATTTCAGTGACTGAAGCTAGGTACATAAGAACAAAGGTTTTTAGAGAAAACAAGGCAAATACAACTACTATAAGATTATTGGCCCTTTGGGTTTGAACAATTGTTTACACAATTGTTTAATGTTAGGGTGAAAGTCACAAACCTAAGTCCAGTTCGTAGTAACAATGAGTCATACGTTTAGTTTTGAAGGTTGTTATCATATGTAGAAATGGTCCTTACTATGTATAGGCTTGAAAATCTATTCAAA
>ML120564.1:25371-37742 GCA_003788595.2 Choiromyces venosus 120613-1
GGAGGGGAGATTGGATCTACCGATTTGGATCTCGAAAATGTTCCAATATTGCGGACACTCCTAGGAGCTTCTCTGGGTCTTGTTACCATCGAGGCATCTTCTTCTACCGTCCATCTGATCCATTTTACTCTTCAAGAGTATCTCTCAAGTGATCCAATCCTGTTCGGTAGCCCCCACTCTTCAACTGCCGAGGTTTTCTTGACATACCTCAATTCGCAATGTATCCGGAACCTTTCGCCAACCCTTCGTTCAGCCCTGTCAACCATCACCCTGCTAGAATATGCATCTTGTGACCGGGTAAAGCACGCGGGAAAAGAGATGACGGAGATTGTGACAACACTGGCACTGAAACTGTTGGATGAATTTGAGGAGCACATCTCTGCTCAGCTTGCAATATGGCATTCTGTGGACAAAGAATGGGAGTGGGAGATACCCTATAACTTTTACACGGCAACGATCGAATAGTGACAACGATCCAAAACGAAAAATGCCAAGATTCACACTATAAGCGATCGCAAGAAAAGGGGGGGGAAAAACTCTTCTTCAACTCAACGACCACTTACTCAAACTAAACTAACGGTAATGACAGGATAGATATAGGAAAACAACAATGTCCTCCAGTCTTCCTGAACACTTTCTCTCTCAGGTGTGTCCCCCTTCCTTTCGCAAACACAAAAGCTAACACAAAAGGAAACACAAAGGAAAGACAAACTCCGGCTCTCTATGCCTCCGTACGTCCACCTTTCCCGCTCGCCCTTACGGCCTCCACTCGCACAAACTTGCACACATTCCTGATGCATTCCCGGTGCATTCCCGGTGCCTTAATGCTTTCCGAAAAGCTAAACTGCCGCGTGCGCCCAAAGCCAAAGTGCGCTCCCGGCGAACAAACGAACGATCACGAACCCCAAGAGCAAACCATCATGCTCGAGCATGCCGAGCAGCATATTCCAACAATAACGAGGTGGAGCGAGTTACGGGATTTACGGGGCTCCATGGGGCATCATTCCTCGGAATCGTTGAGATAGTTGTTACTGTATTGGAGATGAAGGAATGGGATCTCAATGCAATTGATAGCACAGGCGGCACGGCACTCGTAGGGGCTATGAACGGCGATGACGGTGTAGTAAAAACACTTTTGGCACGAAAGGACGTCCATCCCAACACGCCAGACACCAAATATGGCCGGACACCGCTTTCTTGGGCAGCCCTAAAAGGCCATGAGGCGGTAGTAAAAACGCTTTTGGCACGAGAGGACCTCAATCCCAACACACCTGACACCACATGGGGCCGAACACCGCTCTGTTGGGCAGCTGAGAACGGCCATGACGGTGTAGTAAAAACACTTGTGGCACGAGAAGATGTCCGCACCGACTCACCTTACAATTTGAACAAAACCCCCCTCTCCTGGGCGCTTTCTGGAGGACATAATCAAATTGTGATGATGCTACAGGAAAGGATCAGTCGCGCCTCCGACCCTGCGCATGATGGAGGCCAAGTAGCAACCCCGCAGTCCACTGTGAACGGGCAGCAGTACGCTGCGGGGACGCTGTGCGGTGGTAGTGATCTTGGTCCTGACATCACAAACCTTGAGGGACCAAATGTACATTTATCAACTAACCCCAACAAGGGTAAGCGGATATCGGACTACGATGAATGACTCTTCCTTTCTGGGCCGCCACCGCTTCTCAGCTGAACAAATATGCTCATCTTCACCGACCCCCGAGTGGCTGCCGAGTCTTTCAACCGTTTCCTGAACCTGACACCCACCCTCACAACCTTCAATCCTCTCCCGGCTGCGTTGGATCGGTATTTCATAATCTCCTCTTTCTTTCGAAATTTTGGCCTTTCTCATCTCCATATTTCCTTCTTTGCAACCAATCTTATTCTCATTCCATTAATGATTCCCGGGGTATGGGATTTGTATTAACATGACTTCTATCGATTCACATGTAAATAGAGTTTAATACCTGGCATTTTCTACATTCAACTTTTTACCTTCCATTTCCTCCATTTTTACATTTCCCCACCCCCCTTTTCTTTATTCTTCTTTACCTTTTTCTTTAGAGTTCTAGTGAGACTTAGTGCATATTTCTTGGTTTCCTTTTCCTTCTTGTACTGTACTTCTCAATCTTGGTCTTTTGGTTTTTGATGATGATATCAAGGCATGGTACTACCAGTTAAGGTGCACCTCATTGCAGCCAACTTGCTTTCAATCAACTATAAGCTTAAGCTCCTGAAACCCCTTCATACATTCACAAGTTGCGCATTCACCTCTGCCCATTTGCCTCTGTCACCACCCTTAAGTAATCATCCTCTGTTTGTTGTTCAGCCTCACATACAGTGGCACTGGCTCATCAATCTATCATTACTGGGGGAGTTAATATCAATTTATCAAACACTAGCCCTGAATAATCACGCCTCGAACCTTTTTTACTTTCTCTACCGCGATTGAATTTTGTTTATATTCTACCTTTTTTCTTTTCTTTTTTGAAAGGAGAATTCTGCCTAAAGTGGTCAATGTAGGTAACCAAAGTAAACAATTCACTATTTCATGAACACAACCAGCCTCCCATGAAGATATCTATCATCTGGTTCACAGCGAGTCACTATGCTGGCAGAATCTCAATTTCCCTAGTAGTAGTCTCGCCTTCCATCACGTCCTGCTGTAAAGTACTCTACCACAACACTACTTGTGATATTACCATCGGAGTCCACCCATTTGACTCCTATACATACCATTATTCTAGAAAATGTTTAACCAGTCGCATCTACAAATTAGATTAACTTAGCTTAGATTACTTCCCTACAGTATGAAAGAAGTGCAGTAGAAATAAGCTTTATTACTGTGGTTGGTAAGTTTAAGTACACCAGCTCCCGATGACTGGGGAGTAATGGCAAGATACAGCTACTGAAACTCTAATCCGGAGCCTCATGCAGCCACAAATAAGGATCTGCTTGGTTTATGGATCGTTTCCATAGATTCTACCTATTGCAAAGTACTAAAATCCAAAGTTAACCCCTGTCCATGGAATGTGAAAAATAAGCGTATTTGTCTGTTCAATCTATAGATTCTTTATCCTTGCATTCAACTTATAACTGCAATCTATGGAGAAAGTAATTATCTCCAGAGGTAATTCTTCTCAATAATATACCTTCTGCTATACCTTGAGGTGGACCTACAGGTTGTGGACCTTTTTATTTTTTTATTTTTATATTTTTATATTTTTATATTTATTTTTTTTATCTCATATATTTATAGTTAAGTACAAGAACCTGCATGGAGCCTTAAGGACTATGCACATGCTCCATGTCCATTACAACCACAGTCAAAGAAAAAACCATAGCAAATCTTTCGCCAAGCTTTTCTTTCATTGGCTGAAAACACTTTCTCACAGCCTTGCACTTTATCCCTCTTTTGGGTTAAAGACTTTTATCACTCCTGATGGATTCCCAGGCATCCTCAACCTCCTCCCACAAGGGAAAGGGGAAGAAGAAGGCTTGCGCCCCCCCAGACCCTGCCACACCACCCCAGGGAACTAGATGGACCACCATCGCTAGCAAGACCTCTCTTTCCCCAATGTTTACCAGGCCTCAGGGCCCCCCCTTGCTTAAGCAACCACATAGCAATACCTCCTCCTCCCTGCCTACCATCCCAGCAAGTATCAGGAGGCCCACCCCAGATGACTCCTACTTCCACCAGCTCTTTATGAAGACTGCACTGGAGACTAACCTTACGGACATCGCACCTAGACAAGAGATCCTTGTCTTCGTCAAGATGTTGTATATCATACAAGCAGACTACAGGAGATTGATCAATAGACTTCAAGAGGAAATTGAAGTACTCAACTCCAAGCTTGACCAGCTCTGAGTCTCCCCTCCCCAGCCTCCCACCACTGAGTCACCCCCTGATACCCACATGGCACCAGAGCCTACCTCTGCCCCAGCCCATCAACTTGCCCCCTCTTCTGCCCCTGCCCCTGCCTCCGTTGGTGCCGCTTCTTGGGCGACAGTTGTCAGGAAGGGGAAGAGGAGAACCCCCACCACACAGAAACCTGCCTCGGCAGCCAAACCCCCCTCCTTGACCAATGCCCCTGCGGCAAAAGAGAGCATCACCATGAGAGAGAGGAGGCTGATCATCAAGCGTGATGGCTCCCTGCTCACCCCCACTGCTATGGAGCTTCAAGACGCCATTAACAGTGCACTCTCCTCCACCTATATTCAGACCATCTCCCTTATGTGAGGCAATGTTACCCTCACTACCATGGAAATGGTCAAGGCAACCTCACTCAACAGCAAGGCCTCTGCCTTCCTACACCTTGTCCCTGGTGCAACCACTGTCTACTTCAACATGCTGGCCACATAATTCCTGGTCCACGGCCTCCCCACCTCTCACTCCCTAACAACCATTGCGACTGAGCTCACCACCTTCAACTCCGGTCTTGTCCTAATCCAGCAACCGAGATGGCTCACCCCCGATGCATCACGTTTTGGCAAGAATGCCTCCACTATGGACACCACAGCAACAAGTGTGCCAGCCCTCCCTCCTGCCACAGGTGCACCCTCCCACACCCCACCAGGGATCACTCATACCCCACATCAACCTGCCCACTCCAAGGCCGCCCCTGTAGCCACTTTATACCAAGGTGTATCGACTACGATGGCCCACCCGAATCGCACTCCCCAGTGTGCCCCGCTCGACCTCAGTGCCATGATTCGTCTGACAAGGAGGAACTTGAGGAGGTAGCAATGGTTACATATCAAACTAGCTTAAGTCTCTCCACTGTGACCCCTGACCCAGAAGTGATGGTGGTTGCTTCTTTCCTTACTTAGTGTTTTACTCGGATGGGAGTGTTTAGGTACATTTACTTTACTTTATCTTGTTTGTCACCAGTTGTGGTGCATGGCAAAAAGATTTTCACACTCGACCAGGCCCCTAGGATCCTAGGAAAAGGAGGGATTTTTCTTTTGTTTATGTGTTTGGAATTAAGTTTTTGTTTATGCCTAGCCCTTAAGGCTTTTTTTTTATTTTTTTATTTTTTTTTTATCTGATTTTATTTTGTTTAAGGTACAAAAATCCGCACGGAGCCTGCAGGTCTAATCATCCTCCGTCTCCACTACAACTCCGGTCATTGAAATTTACTTCCTAATCGGGAACGACTCAACACCGAGAAAACATCACGAACTTTTCTTCCTCCCCCCCATCTCGGGGGGGCAGGAGAACATCCTTTCCATCTTCTGTTTGCGTTTCGGCATCCCCTCCTTGCTTCCCTCTTGAGGTCTACCCTCCTGAGGATGTTCTTTCCTCGCCATCATCACTCCACGATGTTGGCTCTCCCCTTACCCCGCTTTTGCTTTGCCTCGCTTAGCGATCGCTACGGTCGGGTTTTTTCATTCGGTCTTTCTACAGACGGCCGGGAACACAGTTCGCAGTAGGAGGAAACCTGTTAACAGGCCACGGTCGATTTCTCCACTCTCCTCTTTGGCAGGAGGCTGCCTAGTCAGACACGCACGCGAATCCGATAGTACGTCCCGCCGAGTGAACACTCCCCTCCTCTCTTTCCCCTTGGACGATCGGCTGGCACCCTACTGCTGCTCTTTCCTCGCCTTCCTGCCCCTGGGATCCTTTCCAGAAGTGACGCTATCTCTCCTATCACAAGGGACTACATGAGAGACGCGGTAATACGGTCGGTTGGCTACTTAGCTGGTACCTTACTACCACCCCAAGCCGGGTTCCGGGGTCCTTCTCCCCCGCACCCTCACCACCCACTCCTGCCTCAAGGGGTCTACCCCCTATGGCCCATACTTCTGGCTCCCCCTCGGGGACTCAACACCTAGCCTGCTCCGGCCTCGCGTTTCGCCTGGCCTCAGCCAAGGTCGACCTGTTCGGCCTTCAACCCACAGCCACCACCCAGGGAACACCTTCGCTGTCCGCCGTCCCCTCGGCGTCGATCGGCTAAGACCTGGGCCACTCAGTTTTGCCGACCTTTATCGGCTACTTCCCTACCCGGGGCCTAGTTCCCGCCTCCCTCAGTCGGGGCAGGCCTGGTCCCCACCCTTCCTTACTTTTGGGCCGCTTTTGTAGTTGTCCGTTTCTTTCCTTTATTTTATTTTTCTTTCCTAGCTGTATGTTTTCTCGGGTTCGCTTGGGGTTTCATATGTTCCTTTTTAGCTTTATGTTTTTTCTTAGGTTCGCTTAGGGATTTCATAAGTTTCTTTCCTTTTGGATTAGTCACCGTGAGTGGTGCGTTCGACATTACGTCGGAATGGGGATCGGGGCCGAGATTTCTTTTGTTTTTTGCGTTTGGCTTATGGTTTTGTTTTTGTCATAGCCCTTACGGCTCCACACAGATTCTTGTACCTTAACAACGAACTCATGATTTAAAAAAAAAAAAAAAAAAAAAAAAAAAAAAAAAGCCTGCAGGTCTAATGCGTAAAAAACCTCCAACCCGGGCCAGGTCCCGGAAAGCTATAGAAAAACCATGGTCTGAAGACCTGGTCAAAAAAACCATCCTAACAAGCGACCACTCCCGTAAACTACAAAAATATGAAATCCCACCAAAGTCGCGCAGAAACTAGGAAAACCAAAATCCCGACAGTGCGCCTAACAAAGAAATCCTAAAACCCAAAACCTAAGGAAAACCAAACTGGCAATATTGCAGCCAGCCCTAGCCAAAGTTGGATAATTGCACCTGTGGGCCGTAGCCCTAGCCATGGAGTTGAGAGGGAGCCAGGCACTTGATAGGGGTGTGGCAGAAATGAGGAACCCCGGAAACCCGCCTGAACAGAGGGGGTGGAGTTGGCAGTATATAAGGGTGCCAGCTAGGGAGAGGATAGGTGGTAGTAAGGTACCAGCTACAGTTGATTCGAAGCCGACTGACCGTATTACCGCGTCTCTCGTGTAGTCCCTTGTGATATGAGAGATGGCGTCACTTCTGGAGGGGATCCCAGTGGTAGGAGGGCATCAAGGAGGTGGATAGGGGGGGCAGTAGGGTGCTAGCCGATCCGGAGGGGGGGGTGGTCTAAGAGGAGAGTGTTCACTCAGCGGGACGTACTATCGGTTATCGCGTTCGTGTCTGGTAAGGCAGCCTCCTGCGTAAAAGGAGAATGGAGAAATCGACCATGGCCTGTTGAAGAGTTTCCTCCTACTGCTAACTGTGTTCCCGGCCGTCTGTAGAAAGACCGAATGAAAAAACCCGACCGTAGGATTCGCTAAGCGAGGCGAAGTGAAAGTGGGGTAAGGGAAGTAACCAACATCGTGAGATGCTGGGAGGCAGGAAAGAACATCCTCAGGAGGGTAGACCTCAAGAGGGAAGTGAGGAGGGGATGCCGAAATGCAAACAAGAAATGGAAAGTATGTTCTCCTGCCCCCCCCAAGATGGGGGGGAGGAAGAAAAGTTCATGATGTTTTCTCTGGTGTTGAGTCATTCCCAAATAGGAAATAAATTTCAATGACCGGAGTTGTAGCGGAGACGGAGGATAGCCTAGCCCTTAAGGCTCCATGTAGATTCTTGTACTTTAACAAAGAATATATGAGATAAAAAAAAATAAAAAAAAATAAAAAAAAATAAAAAAAAAAAAAGCCTTAAGGGATATGCCAAAAACAAAACTATAAACCAAATACATAAAAAAAAGAAACTCCTAGCTCTGATCTCCTGACTATTGATCCTGATGCTGCACCCTAAATGGTGGTTGATCTAACTAGTAAAGAAATATATGAAGTTCTAAGTGAACTTAAAGGCCCATAAGGTATGGAAAGCTAACTAAAACAATATGAAAGTATAGTTGCAGGGTGGCCAGGGGCGTTCCTATCCAGGGGAGAGTGGTGGGCCCCCAGGGCCACCATAGAGGGTGGGAAGCCTGTTCCTGTTGCTTTAATGTAGTTCACCAACCCTAAAACAAGGTCGGCAGTTATGCAGAGGGTAGACTCTGGGCCAGTGTCGTCAACACCAGGGAGATGGACCAGGCGAATATCAGATTTGAGGGGACAGTGGAGCATCAGCAAAAATATTATCTTGCGCCCTGTGCGTCCCCTGGGTCTGACGCGCAGGGTGCCCATAACGATAACCGTTAACCAGGACGTGTTGTCGAACCGACGTCGCGTCCTGACATCGAGTCATACGCCTGGTGCGTCCTGACAGTTTCCGGACACGGACCCCTATGCCAGGTGCGCCCTGACAACGTCTGATTCTGCACTCTTGCGTCCTAACAACGTCTGGTCCTCGGATGTTGCATCATAACAATGTCTGATTCTCGGGTGTTGCATTATAACAATGTCTGATTCTCGGGTGTTGCATCCTAACACCATCTGATCCTAGCCTGTTGCGTCCGGACATTACTTGATCCTAAGCTCTTACATCGTGGCGATGCCTAATTCTGGCATCTTCCGCCCTGACGTCACATCCTCGCCAGTGTGCATCGGGATTCCACGATACTCACGATGCGCGCCCTGGCGCCGCCTATCATCAGGCTTTTCCATCCAGATTCTTTCTATGTGATGCTCCTCTCGTCTGGATCTCCGCCTGCATACACGATGCGTCCAGATTTCACCTCGACCGCGACGCCTCATCCTGATGCTACTACTTCATGTCTGGACCTCCTCAGGATGCCTTCCGAAGTGTGGTCAATTACCCCTGACGCCGTCTGCACGTTGCCCCCGGTATTGTCCAATCTTGCCAACTTCCTCCTGATATCCGATATACTACATTGTGATTGCCCTGACACCCTCCGGATGGCCGCCTTTCATAGATTCTACGGTGAATATCGCCCTGATTATTCCTTTGCACTACGTCCTTCGGTTTCTATTGTAGTGTCGTCATTGTAAGCTAAATTAAATCGATTACTCATAATCTTTACATGTTCTTAATTCCCCTTAATCACCCTCGGTGACGGTCCCACCCCCCCGCTCGTCATCATCCGGCTTACGATGACATCCCCATTGGTGCTTCTTGCCCTTCCTGAGAATCCTCAAGGCTCAACGAGACCCCACGAGATAGAGAAGCGATCGTCACTCTGTCCGCCGTCGGTCCTACGGTCGGATTATGTGAGTCATCTGGTCTCAGAGCATCTGAATCTTGTAACTGAAGCTCCCGGGCTACCGACGTCTGACTCAAGTCAAACCAGCTCTCAGTTTCCGGCGACGGATTCCGACGTTCCTGATTTCCCACTAGGTCTAAGTTCCAGTGATTAGTGTGTCGTGGTACAGGCTGTGTAGAAGTGTCGTTGGATATCCGACTCTCGAGGTCAGCGCTTACGGCTTCCCAATCGTCGTCGTATCCTTCACGGCGGTCCCGCTGCACCCCATGAACTTGCCCAACCCTCTTATCGATTGTTTCTCGAATATTTTGGACAATCATATCCTGGATCCTCCGTGGGCACTTACCCCAAGTTTCTTTTTGCCGGTCATAAAGGTCTTGTGTTTGGTAACAGGTTAGCCGCCTTGGTCACGAATGAACAGTTGGATGATTTGGTGACTCACCCCCGACTGCCTCAGGCTTGAAGTCCCTGGGCTCCTGATATATCCCCGTTTGCCATGCACGTAGTGTATGGCAGATTATGGTGCACGTCAAGCAGATCATAGTGCCATCGATGCGTGCAAGAAACCTGGGATCTACAATACCTTGCATCTTCTTCCCTGCAAAGTACTTACGGAAAATCGCCTCAGGAATCTGGGGTGCAAGGAATCGTAATGTCAAGCCCTAGGTTACGTCCAATTATGGTCAGTAGTAGTCACCATATGGTAGGCGTCTGGTGGAATAAATATCGTACCCTCTCGGGTCGCACATAAACCTGTCCCGTTCCAACAGATAATCGACTCTGCGCGCCATAGCTGTGAGATCATCCGGCAGACTTTATAACTCCATAATCTCTTTGTTCACCTCATGTACAAACTGGGATCATACCCCAGAGTGTTTTTGGCGTATCTTTCTAGGTTAGTATTGCATTCTGCGTTGCGTCATATATCCCTGAGTCCACTTACCAATCTTATACACTGCTCTGAGGGTTCGATGTTTTCGGCATCCGCAATATTAGCAAGCGCGGCATCCCAAACTTTGTGCACCTGGGCCGTCAGAGCAACAACATTCGGGAGTGGCTGCTCAAATAGGGTGTATCGTAGAATCAGAGTCTTCGCATCATCTAATATGGCCCTTACCGCACCTATCACTATATTTCGCCGAGAGTGAGGAGCTGGACTGGAGATCAGGGTAGCAGATGCAGGACCACGCAGGCTACCCAGTGGGGACGATAACCGTGCATCACTGGATGATGGGAACATTGGAGGACTGTAGGCTCTCTGCCGAATTATGCGTCCAAGATCCGTGGTTGTATGCCGAGCAGGACCTATCTCCTGAGACCCTGATGTGTTCAAAATGTCTATAGTTCTCGCCCGATTGTCTCCCTTTCTGGTAGCTACTTGTGATCCATGATCACGTCTTGATCCGGGGCCCTCTGCTATATCGATGCCTTCTGCATCAGGTTCGGTGTCTGATTCTGTTTCGTCTGGTCCGTGTGAGATTTGGTACTCATCACTACTATCGTCAGATAGATGCACTGTTTGGGTATTTGGTTGATCATTGGGTTCGGTTTCGGGTTCTGCATGCACCTTGGTCAGCATTGTGCCCTTCCGTGAGCGCTTCGGTGCTCTTCCCAGTAGGCTTGCAATCGAGGGTGGCGAAGAATCCCGGGTTGAGGTCGTGTCTTGAGATTCGTTTTGACGCGTTCTGGATCTCCCTTTTCCTGATCCCATGTTACCGGGTTGCACATCGCGTCTACCTCTGTATAGATTGCCGACTCGGGGTGCTGGCTGACTGCGTGTATTGGCCTGTTGCTTATTCATGGTGTAATAGGTTAGCCAATGTCAGGTGTTACGATTCAGGACGTAGGAAAATCGTAGGTATCTCAAGCACAGTTTGGTGAAGATGAGAAGCTTGTATATTTTTCTTGTGTTCTCTACGACGCGTCGCGTCTTATACGCTAGGGGGGGGTGCATGATCACTGACTATCACTTGTTATTGAAGCAAAAGATTTGGCTGCAAAAAGGTGTTTTGAGAGTGTTCAACATTATGTTCCTAATAATCTAAGCATCCTCAACTACAATTGGACTCAAGACTCTGGCATGAAAAAATTAGACGAAATGAAGGGGTTGCTAATGGAGAAGGTGTAACAAATTCTAGCCAAAAAAGGTATCGTTCAGCGACACTAACTCCTCACAAAGTTCTCGCCTTGCCTAACTAGCACTAGCGATATCTAAAATGGTCTACTGGCATCCAGTCAACACTGCTGAACACCTGAGAGGCTGAATTCAAGCAATCCGACCTGCTCGGACATGAACGTTAGTGATGAGACCGACAGGGGTTGTAGTCTGACCATTCTGTACCAACTTCAAACCCCGGTCCATCTCATCACTAATGTCCATACCCTAGTAAACATTCGGCTCAGATGATCGGTGAACGCTAGGCCTGTTAACGACAGATAATGCGAGACGCACCCAATCAAGAAAACTCCAGGCACCAAAGTAAGGGAGCTTGGTGCTATCACTATTATCACATACCGGGCACTCGAGATCGGAAGGGCTAGCAAGGAGACGCCCAAGTAAGGGTGTCAAATGGTTTTTTTATTACTAGCTAACAACTACTAGCTAAGAAAGACTAAGTAACAAAGCAAAGCTAATATATAGCAAAAAGAAAAGAAGAAAAAGTGGAAAAGCTACAAAAGAGGAACGGGAAAAGCTACGAAAGAAAACGAAGAATCATTTTCATGCCCTCCGGTTTCTGGTTCCACGCCGGGGCGCACGGGGGGACGCGGGAGCCGGAGGAACAGTCACGGGACTCGGGGGGCTAGAGGCAGCCACAACAGAAGCCAGGGGCGCAGAGGGGGTCGCCGGAGCCAGAAGAACTGGGGGGGGGGGGCTATCCATGGCCCCATCTTGCCCACCAAAGTGGGCTGCCCGGCCGGGAGTCGTGATGAACTCCACCATCCAGGGTTGGTCCCGGACAAGCTTGAGCATGGCTCGGAGCTTGTCTTCCTTGGACAGCCTGGCAGAAGGCTCGGGGTCACCAGAGGAAGGGGCATCTAGGCGCCTGGTAGGAGGACGTCTTGACGGGCCCGGTTCCCCGTCCGGTTCCTCATCTGATTCCTCGTCCTATGTTCATGATTAGCTGAGTATGCATCCTGATGTTAGCTGAAACGGGTTTAGAGTTAGAAACTTACGTCCTCAATCACAATGGCTCCATCGCCAGAATCCTCCTCATCCTCATCCTCCTCATCCTCCTCATCCTCCTCCTCCTCCTCCTCCTCCTCCTCATCCTCCCCTGCCTGAAACTCATCCTCCTCCTACTCTTCCCTGCCATCTACCTTCTCCCTGTCCTCTTCCT
>ML120564.1:82296-97909 GCA_003788595.2 Choiromyces venosus 120613-1
GAAAATATAAGTAACTGAGATGGAAAAGATAAAACATTACCTATTTTGTAAGAATATTAAAAGAAATATTAGAAGTAGAGAGGTTCAAGTTTATTGATCCAAAGAGGTTAATATGATAGTGTTAAATAAGAAGTAGAGTATTATAAAAGAGTTCAAAGTACTCCTTATATATATATAGTATTTCAATACTAAGGCAAATGAAAAATATGATAACATCAATAGTTTATCCTATAGTGTATAATTAAGCTACCTGGTGCTATACTATAAATAGTATGTCTAAATATTTAAGAAAAATATTGGTTCATCTTATAGAAAATCTTACAATTAACTTTTAATTTCTTGCTCCCAGAATATTAGTCATTTTTGGATGTAAATAAAATTTGTTTTTTGTTCTCATATTTATTTTTTATTTTCTGATGGTATGATTTTTAACCTTACTAGTATTGTGCGTGGACAAAATTAACTGAAGAACGACAATGACAATGAACATACAATTTGCCCAGTGATGACAACCTCCATACATTCAACCACCCCAACATCAACCAAAAAAAAATTAAAAAATTAAAAGAAATACATAGCAGTAATCAGTACTTAGTATACCATCCATCAGCCTTAATAATTGCTTCTACCCTATCCACCATAGATCCTGCCAGAGTATCAAAAACCTTTGAATCAAGAAGTTCCCAACAATGAGTGATTGCCTCTTCAATTGTCTTTTTGACCACATGCTCAGGGTCCTTCATGAGATGAAGATCAGGATAGTGCTTAGAAAGCTTATCCTTAATCAGTGACCAGATATTTTCAATTGGATTGAGATCTGGTGAATAGGAGGGAATTTCCAGCAGTGTAATTCCATGCTCTCTGAGCCATCTCATAAAGGGCAAGTGAGTTTTAGCATTGTCAATGATTAAAAAGACCTCCTCCTCTTCAGACTCTTTCTTAATATCCTCCCATATGTCTACAAAGTCATATTGATCATAAACCTCAATAATTGACTTTGCAGTAATCCCACCACCAGCAGAAGAAGGATCAGGAAAAACAGGAAGGAAACAACCATACTTTTGACCATAAAAAAACCCAGTCATCATTTGACTAACCTTTCTCTCTCCCATCCTAGGAGTTTCCTCAACACAGTCCTTATTCCACTTCTCTTTAGGATATCTAAATATCCACTTTCTCCTTCTCCCTCCTCCTCTCTCAATAGTCACCTCATCTTCCCACATTGTCTCCCTTCTCCACATATTTTTTGTCCAATGCCTATGAGCAAATGCCCATTTCAATCTCTTCTCAGCAAGAATCTCATCAAGATGTATCCTCTCTTGCGCCACCCATTTTTTAAGATTTTTTCCAGAGAGTCTGCACTTTATAGTCTTCTCAGATACATCTAGTGCAATTTTCTTGGCAATGTCTTGATAGCTGTTATGGTGATTTTTGAGGGCTTCCTCAACCATAGCTTCATCCTGAGCCTTAGAAGTCTTAGGATATCTTCCTCTGCCCTCTTTCTCCTCCCCCTCTTGATCTCCCTTTTCAACTGTATCATGAACAGTAGTAAGAGGGATGTTGAGTTGGTGGGAAATATCTGTCAAGGGCATGCCCCCTTCATGTAAGCCACACACTCTCCCTCTTGTCCATTGACTGAGATGCTTAGAAGGAATAGGTTTTTTGGGGTGGCTGTGAAGAATAGGAGCCATTATTTCTTAGAATAAAAAAAGAGAAGGTATTATGGGGGATCAGTTGGGTGGAAATGATTTTTGTGGGGGGGTTTGTTGTGTAAGGATGTCTGGAAACGATGGTTACCACCCTGGCAGGCGATTTCGGTTAATTTTGTCCACGCACAATATCAAGCTAGCTTATTATTTTATTACTGTAGTTTTTTGTCCTTTCTGATGCCAGATCTCTATCAACTTGCAGGTGGCACAAGGTGACCTCAGGTCAAAAATACGACAGCACCTACAGTTGGTCTAGTGGTGTACAAACAACTATAGAAATACACATAGGGTATCACTTTTATGTATGTTTGTGAGTAGTATAAGAAGTCACCTCATCCCATAACCTAAATTTCACTGCAACATCAAAATAGTTACAAAATAATTCTTATAGAACTCCACTCACAAGCTCTGTAAGTACACCCCTCCTTCCCTCCTTTCCTCCTTTCCTCCTTCCCTCCTTCCCTCCTTCCCTCCTTCCCTCTTTCTCTTCCCTCTCTCTATTTCTTTATCAGAGAAACAGTTACATGACATTTCTTATAGAGCCCACCTACAAGCTATATAAGAAGACCCCTCTTTCTCTTCTTCTCCTCTTCTCTTCTTCTTTTCTTCTGTTCTTCTCTTCTTCTCCTCTTCTCCTCTTCTCTCCTTCTCCTCTTCTCTTCTATTTCTCCATCACTGCCAGATACCCACCCCATATTGTACCATTTCTGGGCCCAACTCTCTTTCCCTTCTGGCTAGAACTCAGCCTTACTTCTTTTTTTTTTTACTTTTTTTTTTCCCATTATTCTTCTATTATTCTTCTATGTGAAAATGGCAACTAAGAGGTTGTACCGACCACCAGTGGAAATGGCAAAGTAAGTACACTTTATCTAATCATTGACTCTCTGAAGTAAGCAATATTAATCTTTTCTTTCTCTTAGGCACCACACCATTGTTCCTGCAGTTTCATCACAGACAAATAAAAGTTAGATAGGGAAGTAAGTATACTCCATCTATTTATTAACTAGTGACAATTATTAACCATTCTGTTTCTCTTAGATGTCCCACTATCTAGGCTTCTAGAAATGAAGTGCAGATAGGGAAGTAAGTACACTCTATATAATTATTAACTAGTGACCATTATTAACTATTCTTTTTTACTTAGATATCCTACTATCTAGTCTTCTGGATGTGAAGTGTGGATGGAGAGGTAAGTACACTCTATCTAATTATTAATCAGTGATAATTATTAACATTTCTTTTCCTCTTAGACCTACTGTGTAGCTTTCCAGAAGTGAAGTGTCAATCAGGAAGTAAGTATACTCTATCTAATTCTTAACTAGAGACAAATATTAATGGATTTCTTTTTCTCTTAGACATCCCACTACCCAGCCTCATAAAAGTGAAGTGAGAACTCAGAAATGCAGAACTTTACTGCATACAGTCACAAATGAAGGTAGAGCTGAGAGAGTATAAATAATTATTTGTACTTACTGTTCATCTTCATATATCCTCTAACATTTAGCTAATAATTAATCTTTCATGTGAGTAGTTGGGCAATGCAGAATCCAATAGTGAAACTATCCTTTTAGCTGATAGTGGAGGATTTCTTGTAAGTAAAATGTAGCCTACACATATCTGTCAGAATCTTTTAATCCAACTCTTACACTTCAATTAGGGGGTCCTACAGTAACATGATATATGCCAAAGGTTAGTGTAGGTTCTTGAACCCTTGTGCAAGTACTACTATATACAGTGCATTGCACTGCATCAGGAGATCAGGGCCTACCTGGTAGTATGCTACTTGGACCTCCACTACCTAACTGACTCCAAATTAGAGTTAGAGATACATGTAGAATTTCTGTAAGAGATTGTTCGCAGTACTACTATTTCTTGATAGGTAATGTTATTGTCTCACTTTTTTCTTTACTTGTATGGTGCTAAGTGTATACCTTGTAGCTATTAGCCCAGAATTGCATTTCAGAGTGACTATATCTTTTTTCTTTTTCAAACTAGGATAATTACTTCTTGCTTGTATTCCTTCAAAGCCAATCAGTGACCTCCCTACTCCAAACAATATCACACAATGACTACACCCCCAAATAATGCTCATGTCATTCTGGTCTGCTGTTTTATTTGTACTTTCATTTCATCCTTCTGCATAGTATATTGTCAGATAATTTACCTCTTATTAGAGGGCCACTGTAAATACACACAAGTCAGAGAGTCATTCCATGGTAAATCCAGTAGCTTACTAAAGTGTGGTGAATAAACTTGAAGGAAGATGGTATGTGTGAAGAATTAAAGGGTTGATTATTATTGATTACCAATATACTTACTTTAATAGGTGGCTGCAGTCAATGACCATACAAATAGAATAGTAATGTAATCAATAAGGAACATAATTAAGAGAATGATAAAAGAATTTATATGATCAAAAGATATGGCAATGATGGGCTGGAGTTCTAAGGGTAATGAATAAGTAAAGAAAAGTGTAGGATCTTTATAGAAACTATTTAGTAAAAGTGAAATCGATGGAAACAGAGAAGAAATAAAAAAGAAACTAACTAATAAGATGAAATCTACCAACATCCTATATTCTTCACTAGCAACTAACAACTAATACAAATCTAGTATATCTAACTCACATCTATAACAACCTTGTTCTATCATCTATGTCTAACATATCAAACTGTGCTATATTTATTATCATTATGATTGTATATGTTAATACATTATGAAGAGGGCCACTAATGTACTCACCATATATCTAGTATATTTTACAGTATAAATACCTTCAAGAGTAATAGGAGAAGTATGATGTGCAATACAAACAGCTTTATAAGATAATTATGCAATAAGTTCAATAATATATAGCCCTTACCATGAAATCTCTGTACTCTTTATTCCTATTCTTATTCTGATTTATTTATTGTGTATTGCTTTGAACAAAAGAATAGAAAAGCTGAACTTGCAATAGAATTCCAACATGCAGGAAGTAATAGGTATATAATATCCATACATCTCTGATAAGTTGTTGCTGAACATTCTACTACAGAATAAAGAGTCATTTAGACTATGATGGAAAGAAAGATTGAGAGTATTTACCATACCCAAAAGAGACTTAATATCATGTGAAAATAATCAGAGTTTAAGGTTATTCTAGGACCTGAAGTCAAAATACAGCATTTCATTCCTAAACAAGTTACCAACTGAGTCTCAACTGTGTACTATGCAGCATTAAAGTATGCTCATAGTAATGATGACACTATAAGTTTAAGAGTGGCTGATTATGCTATAAATGAGTTTACTGCACTGGTGATATTTCTCAAATTGTAGAGTCCTTAACCTGATGCATTACCAGAAATAGAGGAAGCAGAGGAGGATACTCTAGGTAGTCTTATAGAGGATAATATGTAGAGAACTGTGGTGGTTGATATGAGAGGAGTTATGGGGGGCCATAAAGAAGGAGCTATAGTGGTGGATATAGAGGAGGCTAAGGAGAGTGATAGAGGAGGCTGAGTGGTGGACTTAGTGTGGGTTACAGAAGACAATACAGAGGGGACAGTGGATACAGCTAATATGATTTATACAGAAGCAGCTTGGTACTGTGATCCAACTCAGTGCCAAGTATGCCTTTCAAACCTACCCGATACAGCATGAAAACTATTGTGGAGATTGCTCAGGTGAACTAAATAACCTTAAAGTTTTGATGATACCATAGATCAAGGAAGCAAAAAAGGTTAAAGTAGAAGGAAGGATTCAGAAGGCCATCTAAGATCACCAACACAGTAATGAACCCTTAATGTGATCTTCAGAGGTAAAATTTGGTATTACCTACTCAACATTGCAAGGAAGGCTGAAGGGAAGGCAATCATGGGTTGCTAGACATTTCAAGTTGTAGGTATTATCTGAATATGAAGAAAATTCCATTGTTGACTGGTGTGAGCAGCTGGATGAGTAGTGACATCCAGTCTGTTTGGCTGTAGTTAAGGACATAGCACAAGCAATTATAGCTCATCAGGTAAAAGACTACTGGCAAACATTAGGAAAGCACTAGATTAAGCAATTTTCCCAGTACCATCTAGTCTTGGCTATAAACCTAGGAACTAGGCTAAATCATCAAAGAGCTCTTGCCAGTAATTTGGTGGTATTGAAGGATTATTTCAATAAGGTATAGGAGTTTCCTATTATCTATGAGGATAACTACTAATCCTCAATCTAGCTTCAGAATCTCATCAAATTTTATAAGATATTATATTCAAGCATGTATAATATAGATAAGAA
This sequence comes from Choiromyces venosus 120613-1, assembly GCA_003788595.2. Lineage (NCBI taxonomy): Eukaryota > Fungi > Ascomycota > Pezizomycetes > Pezizales > Tuberaceae > Choiromyces > Choiromyces venosus. The sequence continues at coordinate 88,272 of ML120564.1, forward strand.
GGGCTTTATGATAAGGATAGCCTCGCATTGCAAGATTGTCTGTAGAAAAGATCACTATTCTCCGAAATCAACACAAGATGGTGTAACATGTATATATGTTCCGGCAACTGTATACTGGTTATGCTTATATTTTCCTTTATTATGTTATTTCATTTGTTCTTGCTTATGTCGATTGATTGATTGTTTCACTACCAGTATCATTAGGATTCCAGTAACTTGTTATGTTTGGATTAGTTATGCTTTTGTACTGGCAAGCTTTTGCCCTAGAGGTTCTAAGGGAAGGAATGGTCATGTATACTGATGGTAGAGATAAGGCTTGGGTGAAGGGTTACCTTGGACTTTCAGGATTCTGGTGGGATCACAAGATTCTAGTAGTGTGCACTTACTGGTAATGACAGAAGTTATAGGTTTTCAGGAACCTCTCTCATAGGTTGAGGAAATCATATATTTAAGACAGGCTTCCTGACTAGCAGGAAATGCCAGACTTCAGACACAACCTAGATAAGAAATATACTTGGTTGAATGGCAATTCTCTTACTCCCTTTCCCTTTGCTTCTTGTAAGACTTTCTTGTCTTTACCTCTCTAGTCTCCCTTAGGAATCGAACGCTAGTTGACCTACCAGCGATTCCTATCGTATTTGTTCATACAGGTTACCACCTGTTACAGATGGTTCCTGGGAATGGGTTACTACTATTGAAATAGTATCTGGTGATGGCCATATCATCTGTCCTATAATTATAAACAAAGACCAAGTCTACTATATAGGCTAGTATGTAAAGTGAAAAAAAAAAGATATAGCTACCTTCGGCATATTGGAAAAAGCCTAGAGTAATGAAGGTTTAGGGTTAAAGTTGTTGAAGGAGGTTTTTAACATGGAAACCTTGGCAAGGTAAGGTTTACAACAAATAGTATGTTAATTGCTCAGTAGGTTGTAACTATATAATGCAGGTAATGAATATTGTCTTCTCATCCTGGATGGGCTTACCTCTAATTTTTTAATTGGGAATTTTTTAATTATTCCCTGAAAGCAAAAATCCTCTCTCTTTGCCTGCCCACCCACTCTACACTCCTTCTGTAACTGGTGGATATTAGCTTATTTAGCTTCCTCTAGCACTATTACCGCAATTGCCTCAATAGTCTTATTCAAAAAGGGTATGCTGGTATGAACATAGGAGAATTTTTACTGTTTTTACTAGCTTTCTCTCCATATACTAATCCAGTTTTCTTTTTTTTATTGAAACTACCCTATTGTACAATAGAATTCTTATACCTACTTAGAGACTAGCATTTACCCTAGAAAACATCCTAAGTATATAGGAAGCAGCAGGAATAATTCTCTTTAATCCTTGCTAGGCAATAGGAATGGTAAAGGGGAAGAAAAAAATAGTTACACTAGGAAAAGACTTGGCTGATGAGTTGACTCCTCATATTCCTAAAACATAATGCACAGTTAGCTATATCACCAGAATGGTGGCTTCCTTAATAACTAGGACTATATCTCCCTCCCTGAAGTTGAAAGCACTCTTGTCTGACCTTTCTGAAGGCTTCCAACAAACAATTGCTGACAAGATAGTCATGGAGGAGACCCACTGACTGTACTGGCAGCTAATGGGAAAATGAAAGAAAAAAAAACACCTAAAATGGCTACAAGTTTATGGAAGCTATATTTGTTACCTCAGAAATGGTTCTGATGTTACAGGAGGAGTAGGAGAGATTGGATGTAGCTAAGGCTGCTTGGATTGCTAACTACAAAGCACACTTACTCAAAAAACTGTTAGGCATAGGGAAAAAAAAGGGCCAAATTTACCTGGCCTTTACTCAGGACTATTTGTACCATACCCCTGCAGCCCCCATGTAGGGACCGAGTGTCATCACGGTATTACGACCGAGTTGCGTCCCAACACTTTAGCAACAATAAATGACACCTTCAGCATAACACTATATACATCATCGCCATCCATCCGACCAGAGGCTGTCAATAGGATATATGAGAGGGCACCTTCGGCGACTCATGACAAGTGACTCGAGGGAATTCGGTTAAGCTTTGAGTATGTTATTATCCTGTACATTAGTGGTTAAATATTATGGCTGATATGTGATGGGACAATTTTGGAAGAAACCATTTGTGACCTGAATATTGTGAGCCTATGGCACCAAAGGGTAGCCATACAGCCAAGTCTCTTGCTTTGGAAGAAGTAGCACCCCAAGAGGGTCTGCTTGAGAATCGGTATGAGAGGTTTTCACTCAATGAGCTATTGGCTCAATCTAGGGTCAAAAGTCCTTCATGTCCGATGAGCTTTGTGATGCATAAAAATACAATGCAATAGCTATGCTCATTCATTAAAGCTGATCACTTTATGTTTTGAGGCAGAACAATTGGTATAGTTCCTATCAGGCTGGGATACTCAATTTAAGTTCATATGTTAGAGAGATCGAAGACTACCTACTGGTGGAGTATTCACACCCCCAGAAATGATAGGAGTTTGAAGAGATCAAAGCTAAGCAGGGCAAATATTCTCAGGGTCAAGAGTGTTCATACTCAGGAAAAATAAGAGGTTTATGGTGATGGTACTTAGATAGTATAAGAGTTAGTTGTAGCCCACGATAATCCAGATACAGAATATAAATATCGAGGTACTCTCAGCTATTAAAAACATCCAGCAATAGAGAAGAGATCTTATTAATATATTTATTATTTACTCTTGAAAAATTCAGTACACACAAAAAAAACTTTCTGAGCCTACCTTGATGATCTTCATCTTTATCTTACTTTACATACTTTACTTCAAGAAGCATATGGCTTAGACCAATGGACAATATCTATGGTTGGGCTACCCCATAATAAAAGCCTCTATGTGACCAAAACAGCTATTCTGGCTGGTACTTCTGCAAGGGAAAACAGAGGGGCAATGGCACTGATCATTGTTGAGGTGGTTGTGATAGATAAGACAGAAGACCTTTGGGAAGAAATGGAGGCATTGGAGGTTGGTGGTGATACTAGTAGTGAAGATAGTTGGAGGATAGTCCAGGATATAATTCTGGTAAGGAAGAAACATTAATTGTTACTGTATTGAACGAACTCTGTCAATTGGAGGATTAATTAAGCTTCCATTAGCATAAGCATATCACTATTGATTGTGGGAAGGTAGATAATGCTTGAATTCAATTGTTTTTGGATCAGGAGAGGCACTAGGACCCCCTCCTAATGTGGTACTCATTGCACCATCAGTGCTGAGCTGGATCTGGGTTAAGAGTTATTTCAATATAAATGATGTTATTGAAGGGACTCTGGGGGAAGCTAGGCTGGAGAAATAGATGTAGAGGCCATAGTGGCCTAAACTTTATGCTAACCCTTTAGATAGTTAATGCAAGGACTTCATATTCCTTTAATATCTTTAGAAATGGTGAGTTTATGGATGCAATAAGGCTTTACATATGGGAGTCCGCTTGGGCTGCCATACTCCTGTGGCCGAGCTGAAGTTGGACACCCACATAGAGTAGTGATCGCCACGCCAATAAATGGGCATATCCAAAGTGCCAAGCTGAGCAAAATGATTCCATATACCGTACTAGACAATAAGTAACTAGGATAGGAAATTCATCGCCAGCTGATAACTTCCAACTTAAAGTAGAAGATGATGAGGTGGTAGTATAAACACCTCTGGCACAAGAGAACGTCAATCTCAACATGCCAGACACTGAGCATGGCCTAACACCGCTCTGTTGGGCTGCTCGAAATAGCCATGAGACAGTAGTAAAAATACTTTTGGCATGAGAGGATGTCTGCACCGACACGCCTGATAATTTGAACGAAACGACCCTCTCCTGAACACTTTCTGGAGGATGCAATCAAATTGTGATGATGCTACAGGAAAGGATCAGTTGCAGCTCCGACCCAGTTCATGATGGAGGCCAAGTAGTAACCACGCAGTCTGCTGTGCACATGCAGCAGTATGCTGTAGGGATGCTGTGTGGAGGTGATCATCTTGGCCCCAACATCACAGACCTTGAGGGACCAAATGTGAATTTATCAACTAACCCAAAGAAGCGTAAACAGATATTAGGCTACGATGAATGACTCTTCCTTTCTTGACTACCACTACTTCTTAGCTTAACAAAGATGCTTACCTTCACCTGCCCCCGAGTGGCCACTGAGGTTTTTCACTGTTTCCGGAACCTGCAACCATCCTCATAGCCTTCAATCAACTCTACTGGTTACATTAGCTTGGTATTTCATAATCTGCTCTTTCTTTTAAAATTTTTGCATTCTTCATTACATCTTTCTTTGCAACCAATCATATTCTCATTCCATTAATGATTCTTGAGGTATGGGATAACATGGCCTCGATAGATTCAGATGTAAATAGCGTCTAATACAGGGCGTTTTCTAGTTTTAATTCCTTCTCCCCCGCTCCTTTACATCCCTACATCTTTCCACCTTCTTTTCTTTTTCTTTTTGATTGGCGTTCTGGTTGGGCTTAGTGTATCTTCTCCTTTTTTTTTTTGATCCTCATCCTTGCACTGCTGAATCTTAGTCATCAGTTTTGTCAACAATGGTGTACTACATGCGCCATTGCGGTGAAATTGCTCTCAATTGAACCTCAGTATCAAGCCAATGAGGCTCATTTATATATTGACTGATATTGTATGATAGCCCATCCATCTTCTCCCCCTGATTCGTCTCTCTATACCCCTCGTGTACTGTCCAAGTAAGTTAGAGATCAACTCTCTTTTAACAAAGCTTCCTACCACCATACTGTGATACTAGTTCATTCATTCATTATTATGATTAGTTCATTTATATTGGGGAAAAAAAAAGAAGATTTAGAAGAAAGGAAGGTAGAAGTGCTGGTTTATACGTGGTTCCAGTAGTTAGTCTAGTCACTGTTCATGATATAGTATGATATTATGCATACAATTGTCCAGAATGTAGGTACTATACTGTATTGAGTTAGGATATACTTTCTTTGTTTGTTTCTGTCTCTCTTTCTTCCATGTGACTCGGGAATGTACATCACATCGTGCGGGGACAAACTCCAAAGCAACAAAACTCTTGACACCACTCTCGTCGATAAGTACCAAATAACCCATTCTTTAGCAGCCACAGCATGAACACCAGAAGGCGTGCAGGGTGTCAACAAACTTCAAGATCATACAGTATCACTCAACTGCCAGAGCGCACAAAAATGGCAGAATACCTGACCAAACAGATATAAACATCCAATTATTTCTGGGATTAACCCATGCGTTTACCACAAAAACCAAAAAATTGTTTATGTATCTATATTTAGTAATCAGTGGAACATTTGAGTTCGAATTTAGTATGGGCGTTCAGATATGCAGACTATTTGCCATTCAAATTTTAATCACTGTATTTGAGTTCTACATGCTAGTAACTTGCATGGTCCTGTAAGATGATTTTACACATTGCGTGGAGGGTAGGGGTGGGAGGTGGGAGGGGGATTTGGTGTTGCATAACTTAGGGACTGTTTGGTGCGATGTGGTTGGGCTTCCAAATCATGGTTGCAGACCAAACTATGGTTTGGGGAAACTAGGTCTTAACCCTTTTGCAATTCACCACTGAATCGACATTTTTCTCTGAAATTAGGTCAAAATATTCTACTCCTTTTTGACGTGACGTGGTTTCAAACCATAGTGTACACATATCTTCCAACCATGGTTCCAGAACCATGATTTGTAACTGACCGCATTTTCCAACAATGTTGCGCCAAACAGCTCCTTAGTTCTTACAAAAGAATGTCATGCTGGTGCGATATGATATTCAGGCTTGGTGTGCAGGTTGCTATGCAGGTAGATAATGGGAGGGAGAGGGGGTTACTAAGGTATCACAGCCGGGAAATAAAGAAATTTTCTGAATTGGTGTGGTGGAAGAACTTAAGTTGTAGGTTCACTGAGTTGAACGGACGAATGGTCATGTATGGCATTGTACTAAAAGCACTTCCTTCCATCCAAACACTCCAAAAAGAAAAAGAGAAAAAAACAAGCCATCCAATGGGTTCACCCAGGTCGAAAAAAGGCTGACCTGACCCAACCCAAGGAAGCATAACCCGGGTTTACCCAACAAACCCATTGGGTCAGTGCAGAAGTGAAAAGAGAAAGTAGTCAAGGCCCTGTTCCGCAAACCACTTTTATGCCACTTTTTTGTTCATAAAAAAGGTTTTTTTTTATTGGGGGGGTGTTTGGCAAGACCAAAAAAAACACCATATTTTTTATTTTTCTTGTATTTTTTATGCCATATTTCCATCACATTTCATTGAGTACAAACATAGAGGGGTTAGGCTGACAAGATGAAGGAATAGAAAATTTTTATGACTTTTATTCCCTTTTAATATGAACATGAAACACTCAATAGAAGGCAAGATTTTTTTATTTTTATTTTTCATGGGCTTGATTCTTACATATAATATAGAGTATGTCAAAAGTATAAGGGTAACCTGATTTTTTTCTCAACTGCTCTGGATTAGATGGTAAATAATTAGGTCTTACAATCAAGGTTATCAAATAAAACAGTATCATGTCCATATTTATTCCTTGGCATTTATGCAAATTTTGCCTTACCGAACGCTCATATTTGCGGAAATATGACTTTTTTTTTATACAACATAATATATGCTATTTGCAACTTTTAGCCCATAAAAAATATGGACTTGCCCAACAGGGCCCGAGAAATATATAATATGTATTATTAGTATTAAATTCTTATGATACAAGATTGATGATGAGGATAACGGATGGTGGAAGTAGCAAGTGATTGGATATGACACAGGTAAGAATAGCTGGTGGTGTACTTGGATAACTTGTAGGAGAATTGTTCTCAACCTGAAGTTACTTTATATTGAACTTTTTAACCCCTCGGAGAGAGTGATAATCCAATACCACTAATCACTCTTGAGCCTAGTTTTTCACCGGACTATCCCAATTCAGAGAAGCTTCCGCCTTCACCTTTCTACTAATAGTAAATACTGTTTCAGAATTCCGCATGCTTAGACTATAGTTTTCCATAGTAAAATAGCAATTACTGCATTCCAAAATATTACTAAGGTTTCAAAGCAAATCAAATAATATTGGGTGGGTTCGTTGGGTAGCCCGGGTTTGGCCCACATCAACCCCGACCCAACCCACGGAAGGAACCCAACCCAATGAACCCGACCCAACCCAATGAACAACCCGGGTTAACCCACCTAAGGCCTGACCCATTGGATGGCTTGAATGCAAACCTATGATCCTGGCAACAAAAGAAATGTGCCCCCCAAGCCTTCCCATACAAAATCCCCATCCTCAATACCCACCTATCCGGCACCAAAGTGTGAAAAAGAAAAAAAAAAAACTGAGAATTCTTTTGGACAGAGAGTTCAAGCTGCACCACAGTCTCATATAGTTAAAAGTTAGGTTGCAGAAATTGTTCGGCAAAGCCTGAGAGTCTGAGTTCTGAAGATGAAGGTTGAAACCTACGCCAAGACTAGTGTTTGCCACGAGCCGGCTCGTGAGCAAATAGGCTCGAGTGGATTTGTTAGTAGACACGGGATATCACTTGCTTACAGATTCTTGTTAAGAAAACCTTTTCAGATATTAAACTTTTCCCCGCTTCCCCGCATCAACCGGGATCTTTATGAGACACCTGTCTTTCTCCCATCTACTTCCATCTTACCCCTTACAAGATTTGAGGAGAAAAATTGAGGAAAAAAGCATTGCAAGAGCTCGAGCTGGCTGGGCTCGGGGAATAGGCTGGCTCGAGGGGGGTGTGCCTTCGAGCTTCTCAGCTCATGGCAAACACTAGCCAAGACCACAAGTTGTTTGGGATTTTTCACAGCGACGAAGTGAGCTCACTTCACGTCGCTTTATTAGTATGTACTTTACTCAGGCGCGAATTAAAATTGAAACATTTATATGTTAAAGTCTTAATGAATCTCCTTTATATTATCAAGGTTTGGAGTGCAGAGCCTGTTGTGTTTATTTGTGGTAGCTAATTAGAAATCGGCATTTTGTATGGAAAACCAAGGGGCACATTTCTTGTTTACCAAGCTCGTACTGTACATAAAAGAAAATATAAAAATGAACAATATCCGTCATGCAAAAAAAAAGTCCAAACCAATAATGAAAAACAAAACGAAAAAAGTCAAAAACTACGCCATAGCCTCCACTAAAAACCCCTTCTCCCCCTCCTTCACTTCAACATTTGCCCACCGAACGATCCAATCGCCAACCGCAACCCTCATCCTCTCAGCCGTAGCCGGAGAATCCAACTGCAGCACTTCCAACCCCTCCTTCTCAACCGCAACACTCTCCCTCGCAGCCTTCACCGCCTCCCGGAGCGCGAACAGCACACCAGCTCCCAAAAACAACGGTGGTTCGCCAATCCCCTTGGCACTCTGAATACTTCTAAGCTTCGCTCACTTCACGCCCTTCAGCAATCCAACGTTAAAGACCTGCGGGATATCCGCGAATCCTGGAATCTTGTAAGTTCCGGGTCCGCGTGTGAATAATTGGCAATTCTTCTGCCAGAGCATTTCTTCCATCGTGAATAGCCCTTGACCCTGTACGAATGCGCCTTCGATCTGGCCGTAGTTGATGGCTGGGTTGATGGAGCGGCCAGCGTCCATTTTTATGTCGGTGCGGACACCCGTGTGTGAGCCGGTGAGCACGTCCAATTCCACTTCGGAGATGGCGGCGCCCTGCGTGAAGTAGAAGTACATTGGCAGTGGGTCGACGTAGTTTCCCCAGATGCAGCCGATCGTCGGCATTTTGTAGTATCCGTTGGCGCTAAGGTTCATGCGCTCAAGGTAGGCTGCGTGGGCGAGGGTTTTTAGCGGCGTGTCGGCGCTGTATTTTTGGCAGAAGGGTTCGAGGCATGCGTTTAGTTGCTGGCAAGCGTGCTGGACTGCCATTCCGTTGAGGTCACTGCCGGAGGAGGCTGCGGTTGGGGAGGTGTTGGCTACGGTGTTGGAGGAGGTCTCGGAGGTGAAGATTTCGTCTAACGGGCAGTTTAGTTCCAGCGCTGCGATTTGGCACATTTTAGCGTACAGTCCTTGACCCATTTCTGTTCCACCGTGGGCGAGGAGGACGGAGCCATCATTGTAGATGTGCACAGGCGCACCAGCTTGGTTCAAATGCACTGCTGTAGAAAAAGATAGGCCAAACCTCGTGGGGATTAAAGAAATTCCCTGCTTCTTTCGTTTATACGTGCGGTTGAACTCCTCGCGTTGCTGAACGTGGGCATCATAGTCGGATTCAGCCTTCAATTGAGTAATAATCTGCGGAACGTGCCAGTCTTGCAGAGGTTGAAGGAAGGGCGTCAACTGGCCCTCCATGTACAAATTCTTCCACCGGAGTTCGTCGACCGACATTTCCAAGTGATCGGCGATAGCTCTAATGATGCATTCTGCAATATATTGACCTTGTGGAGCACCAAAGCCATGGAAAGTAGTGTTAGAGTGAGTGTTCGTCTTGCAGACGTGGCCTCGGAGGTGAACGTGCGGAATCCAGTAGCAGCTATCCATGTACGTGAGTGCATGGTCCATGACGACTCCACTGAGATCTTGAGAGTATCCAGCATTGTTGTAGACGTCTGCATCAAGGACGTGGAGCATTCCGTCTTTTGAAACACCGACCTTCCAAT
>ML120564.1:98319-114454 GCA_003788595.2 Choiromyces venosus 120613-1
CGATTCGAACAGTTTCAGCTAAAGCGGGGACGTGATGTTCATGGGCCACACCGGCCGAAGCAGCTATAGTTACTGGAGCTACTGCTCGCGTTAGAGACCCCTAGGCAGTTCTTTCTACTCGGTAAGAAACGCTTCCTGAAACACGTGAGCGTACCAGTTGGCTAACCATACCACATACGGCTCAGACGTCGATAACGAGTCCGGCGCCGTGTTAACCAACTACAAGTCATACTCCTCAATGGCGGGTAGAACTGGTAGAGGCTCCGTTAACGACACTTTAGTAAGAAGGGCGTACCTTTTTACGAGTAAGCTCCTTTCGGTTGACGTGAGCCTTCTTCGACAACACAAGACCTCCGAAGAGCTGGCCTTCAATATTCGGCATATCATCGATGTACTCGGCTTCTCCGGTACCCTGTTGCAAACCGGACAAGTGCGGGATTTGCTTCCCAACAACTCTCTGCTCGTAGGGGTTGTCATTATCCCTTGATCCATATGAAATACCGCGATGAATCTCTTCAATGATCTCATGATCGACTTGCTGTTCTTGGGTTCCAAGCTCCAATTCTGCAGCGACTTCGTGCCAGAAACGGAACAAGAACGAGGATGCAGGCGTCTTACGGTAAGTCGGCATACCACCGGGCACGGTAAAGCCAAGCGGGGAGTCCTTGAAATAATTAGCCCATCATGAAATATAATTCAGCAGGGTTACGGTTACCTTTTCCATTGCCGCCACGGCATCTTCGAGGAAGGTATTGTCAAACAACTTCTTGCCGAGGAGTGCCTCCATAGAGCTCTTTGCCTCGACAGTTTTCGGGGCCATTCTACTCTCGTTAGTGAAGACCAGTTGACGGTGGGAGAATGTACAAACCCTCCGTAAGCCAGTGAGATATCCGTAACAACACTACTCTCATCGAGAACAACCCTGAACCCAGCAGTGACAATAGCAGTATCATCATCCTTTCGCTTAGCCTGCTCGCAAGACTTGATAACCTCTCGAGTGCCCTCTGCCGGTAGTGGAATAGGCAACTTCGCAATGATAGAATCCGCCGGTAATGCGGTCGTCCGGTAGACGACAAAGAACTCCTTCATCAGCAACGGAAACTCGCCACGAGTCTTTGACTGGGCAGTAAGAACAGTGCCAGAGGCGATGAGTACAGGGTTAAGATCCGAGATCGGTGAAGCAGTAACAATGTTTCCAGCAGGCATAGCAGTATTCCGAATCTACCATCCCATTAGTCCTAGCCAACAACTAAGCAGGATGGAAAGAAGAGGGGAACAAACTTGTCTACCGGCAAAATACCTCAATTGCTTCCTAATAATCTCACGGACACCCTCTTTTACCCAACTTCTTGCAACCCTCCAAACATGCCTTTTCCGGAGTCATTAGAGAGGTATTCCTGCCAATGACGACTTCTCCTTTCTCCTCGCCGATAGAGAATCCCTTGAAACCTTCAATGTCACCAACATATACTGACACTCCATACTTCTCGTGCATGAACTTAACTTCAACCTGCACTTCACTGCTCCCAGCGACAATCTTTGCAGACGGATACGCGTGCGGGAGCTCAACGAGTTGCTCAATAGTAGTAGGCCTAAACCAGACCTTTTCTCATTCCCGTAGAAGATGGGCTGCTTAGTGTGCTTCCTCAACACAGGCGGGTAGATAATCTTGGTATGTCGCTCGTAAGACTTAAAGTTGAATTGCAGGAATGAGTATTTACCCCGGAGTACATCGACTTCGGTAGTGGCTTTATTCCCACCGCGGGGTAATTGACAACAGTCATCGCGCCTGCAAGTTTTCAGCGGAGGGCCATACGTAGCACCGGAAAGTGGGACTTCTTCGGTCTCTGTGATACTAGTTTCACCGGGGCTCTCCGTTTCATCACTCGAGCTCTCATCCGCCGACGGCTTTGCTGCTGCAGCAGGTGTATCTTTACAGCACCCGCCGGGATGTCTGCAACTGCCAGTTCCAGAGATGTAATTCCTGCCCAATTCTCCTTCAACTTTTGACTTCTTCCCTCAAGCACAACGCCGCCCAAGTCTTCCCTGACCAAGCTCTTCGCCGCATCAAGGATGGGTTTATACCCCATACACCGACAAAGATTCCCATCCAGCATCCTCCAACTCCACCATCTCCTCACTGAGCAATACCGTTGCGTCACGGGATCATACTAATCTCGCAGAAGCGCATATAGACTCATGACGATACCAGGCGTGCAAAAGCCACACTGGGATCCATGCAGCTTTGCAATTCATTCTTGTAGTGGATGAGGATTCGCAGTGGTACCAAGTGCTTCCATTGTGATTACGTGTTTACCCTCCACTACCCAAACCCATTAGCATGGTACAAACACAACCGCAGAGTGGAATTAAAGAAAGAGATAGAGAGAGGAAGAAACAAACCACTCAAAACCAGCGCCAAACAAGCATTAACCGCCAAATGCTCTACCCTCCCATCCCACGAATCCCGCACAACAAAAGTACAAGCCCCACACCTGCCCTATCGACACCCCAACTTCATCTCCTGAGTTTCCGCTACGAAAAGATATAGTTCAATAACATCGCTTCAGGATATACACTTGTCAAAGTAATTTTTGTGCCGTTGAGGTAGAAGCACCAGCCCGAGGATGCGCACGTGTCCCGTACGCGTGAGGATAGAGCTTTATTCGCGGTTGGTTGGGCCGCAGAAGTTTTTGGGAGGTCCTTGTTTTTTTTTTTTCCCTTCCCTTGGTAAACGAGAAAGTAAAATGAAAAAGGGAAAAAAACAATTAAGATTGGCTAGAAAGGACGAAGGTCGATGGCAGAACGGAAGGAAAGAAGGTCAGAGCTTTACTTTGCTTTTACATGCCCACCCCGGTCAAAATAAGGTACAAGTAGCATAGAGGTACAAGTTTGAACGTTGCAATGAATGTACCTTCAACCCAACTCCGTAGAAGTAATTCGCCGCTTGGCTTTCACAACCCATCTCTACGGCGGGTCAAGTACTGTAGACTAGCAAACCGCCCGCGAGAACTCGAGGGTGGCTGGTCATGTGTTGAGCTTGGTTTGTTGTGTGATTAACTGTGCACCCCGCAGTGTGCGTAGCTGTGCACTCATACTGCACTTGCTGTACCCTCAGCTGTGCACTCACCCTGCCCTCAGCTGTGTACTTGCCATGCAAGTAGCTGTAGAGTGTAAAAATAAAATAAAACCTAACCCTTAATAAAGCTAAGAAATCAATACAGACTGGTAAGAAAATAAAAAGGATCCTCTTTGACTGTAGAATTATCCTGCAATTGGAGTACCCAATGATAACCAGATTCACATCTTGAAAAGAATAACATATAGTGCAAAGACATATATGAAGTATGATTCCCATTTATTATAGAAAAATGTAGTCTATTATCATTACTTCTTGATGCTAAAATAATGTCACAAAGTCCACTCTCTGTATATTCATTTCTAATAATTATAGCCACCTCATTACCAGTTGGCAAGTTGTATCTTCACTTATCTGCTCCTGATTCAACAATTAGTTGTAGTTGTGAGTTTAATACTATTCATGTTATCCTATCAGCAGCATTAATATTTGCAGTATCTAATCTTTCCTTTGCTGTTTGATATATGCAAATAAATAGATTGCACTCATCCAATATGAGTGTAAGTTGTTCAAGAAGGTGTAAATCTAAATCTAAAAAAGATATAAACCATATAATAATAGCATATTGTGGATTATACAGGAATAGTTATGCAAATTGAGATATACCATGTAGTACAGGTTCTAGTGAACTCTGTAAATAATATAGCTCACTATGAATCTGAAAGCATTGAACTCCTGGTTTCCAGGTTACTATACATATATCTGCTTGATATTTACTCAAAGTAAAAGAAAGTGCAGAGTTATATCCTTGAATTTTATTGCAAAATACTCGACTTATACAGTCTTAGATTTTCATCAATGATTGGAGTAGCTCTGGTGGAGGCAATAGGAGTGGCAACTGAACTGTACCTTTCTTATAACATTGTTTGAAAATTGACTATATTGTTGTACTTCTTGATGTGTGCTTATTGAACCAATATTTTAGATTACAAAAATCACAAAGCATGTTCATTTGTCCTAAATTCAATGCTTTCTACCTTGCTCACTTAATGATAAATGTAAGTAGTATTGTTGGTTCAAATATGTATTTTCATATTGGTAATAATAGTATGTAAGTTTCTATATTTGCATTCTATTTCATATTAGCTCATTTAATTTTAAGTATTACTTTACTTGACATACCTCTATAACTGATTCATTCTCTCTCTTAATATCTATCTTCTGTAGTCTCTGTATTGGTCCCCTTCTCCAGGGTATCAGATGTTTGGCCTTTGCCCTATTAGTAACTTTATATACATCATCTTGTAATACTTGTTATATTATGTGAAAGGATATTAAAACTTACTAAACAGTCTCTATATATTATTAATGTCAAATTCTGATGGGCTCTTATGCTGTTTACACCTACTGCATTATTGGTTTGACATTGTGCTATGTGCCCTTATTAGTTACAAGTAGTATATGCTCACTACTTATACTAAATGGAAATATAAGCTCTTACCAAATCCGTAGAAGTAAATAGTAATTGGTTTTAAATCCATCTCTATAGTATGAATTACTGTGTGGTATAATATTGTCTGAATATTTAGCTAGAAATTGTGTTGTTGTTAATCATGATATGCTATTATTATGAGGGTCATGGTTTGTACATGTAGTGCAATATGGGAAATGTTTGTTTACTAGTTATCTACTTTGATTTAGCTTTTCAAAGGAATTAGTAGTTAGTCTGGGCTAAGTATAATGAGTTAGAGAAATGTAAGTCATAATAAGAAGAATAATACTTATATTGAGAACATGTTGTATAGGTGTATGCTGTATCACTCTTTTATTTTCTGCTATGTTCAAGGTTCTTGCAATTTTGCATTGCTTTATAAGTATCGGAGTTGGTTATGAATTCTTACCTCAAAATCCATATCTTTTAATTTATGTATATTTTTTTAGTTTCTTCTTAACATTTTCTTTATTTTTATTATACAATTCTACATTCATGTTTTTACTGTATATTATTTATTTTTTCCATTATATGCATTCTTTTTTGAATTGGAGTATGGCTCATTCTATCTTGGTTTGTTGTGGTATTTTATTGTATTGTGGCTTGGATGTTTTAGTTGTACACGCCAAGGAAGCAACTCCAGTACAATATAGATATCCTGGTTTATTGTGGCATTATGTTGTGAGGCTTGGATGTCTTAGTCGTACATGCCAAGAAAACTACTCCAGTACAATATAGACGTTGAGTGCAAAAAAACTTTAGTGAGTAGTAACCGATACCACGCCTCAATCCTGAGGCCGGGTAACCTCCCCCCTAAAGACTTTACTGACCCAACATAGCTAGAAAAATTCAAATGTAAGAAGAAATGGGTAATATTATCTTGTGGATTTGCTGGTAGTTTTTCCCTTGTACCCAATCGCACTCCTCAAGCAAGAAGCCTCACAATTAGAGGAAGGAGAAACCTCATTATCCCCTCAACCACTGAAACATTCCAGCCCCATTTAAAATATTGAATACTAACTTATTTGAGTAATCGTGATAGAAAAAACCTTGATGTTCTCAAGAGGTGTAGTGCTCAGAATACCGCAAGATCTGTGCAGCTCAATAGCCATGATGGAAACGAGAGAGTCTGTGTAAATTTACTCCCAATTACTAAAACAGGCTACTCCTCAACATTTTAAATGGGGCTGGAATGTTTCAGCGATTTGGGGGACAATGAGGTTTCTCCTTCCTCTAATCATGAGGTTTCTTGCATGCTCAAGCATTATGACCTTCTTGACTACTAGTACATGTAGAACAGTGATGAAGGCATGATTGGGTACAAGGGGAAAACCACCATGAAATCCACAAGATAATATTACCCATTTATTCTTACATCTGAATTTTTCTGGCTATATTGGGTCGGTGAAGTCTTTAGGAGGGTTACTCGGCCTTAGGATTGAGGCATGGTATCAGTTGCTACTTGCTAAAGTTTTTTGCACTTGATGTCTACCGTGCTTGATACACCGTACATCTCGGCATCAACCATTGGAGCAGTGAGGAAAAAATCACAAAAAAAGGAGCTTTTAGTTTAATGGATTGAAGAGTAGCATTTGTCCCATCGGACATTATCCATACTAATTCTCAAAAGTATTAGAACATAAAAATGTGAAGTGGCTTCGCACACAATTCAGGTCAACCAGAGCCACGAAGTTATTAATTACTTGTATAGATACATAATTGGGTTGAAGGTATATTCATTACGACACTCAAACTTGTACCTCTGTGCTATGTTATTTTGACCATGGTGGATACCTCCCATCCCATCTGACCCCTGCCTTCACTTCGCCGTCATTAAATTCGGCTTGTATCGGCCACCACTACCATCACCAATCACCAGAGACACAATAGAGGGTTTGCGCAAGGAGACCTAGGTGGTAGGAAAACAGGTTATTTTGTGTTAACCTAAAAGTCTGGGACACCCAGGTGGGTGACGAGACCTGGAAGAAGTGTAAAATACAGTTTTTTGGACCCAAAGAAATTTGATTGCTGCAGGACAAGAAGTCAGTAAAGTCAAATACTCTTCGATCATATAGATGTTTTCCAATACTACGATAGGCTCTGGCAAGATATTTCCTTCACAAGTGGGTAGTATTATTCCAATTCTACTGTCACTCGCCCGCTAAGCTACTGTAAGAACTGGAATAATTGGGCCTCGCGCTAGGTCATTGGAGTTGCCTCTCCCAGTAAGGTCTGTTGTATTTTTCTTTTTTATTTGTCTCAGCTTTTTTTGGGGGGTGATTCCCCCCTTATCCAAAGAGGGGAATTCTGGGCATCTTAGGGCGAGGCCCAATTATTCCAGTTCTTACGATACCTACACCTTTTGCGCAAACTTATTCTTTCACCTAAGTCTATTTTCTGCTAACTGCCTCCTAGGTCCCCATGCACAAACCCTCTAATGTCTGATCTCCAATCGCATACCGGTACCCAACACCCAATAGATAGTTCGAGTAGGCCACTCATCACTTCTATTAAGTTCTATACCACCACCACCGAATTAATCAAATCAGGCAGTAAATCCCTGCAAAGCCACTCACTTGCTACAAGTTGATTACCTTCCAGCACCCACCAAGTATGAGTAAAGTCAGCTTCTTAATGAATGAAATATTTCTCATTGTTTTGAAAATAAGGGTAGTAGGTTCAGACTTGTTTATTGTCAATTTTGTGATATGCCTACATCATCCAGTTTCCATCCAGTAGTATACAGTGCGCAAGGCACTGTAAAGTAAAAATTTAATAAGGGTTGTTTTTACCCCTTGGCACTCAATGTCGTAGAACCCCCCAAGGTCGGAAGGAAACCAAACCACTTGTTACAACTCTGCAATACATCACTAAAACAAATCTATACCCTATTTACACCATCTTTTCACAATACAACTTGTACAAGAATAAAAGAAAATCAGATCTTATTAAGTACAGTAGACCAACACAAAGATACATTCTATCCAGAGCCAACCACATACACCTCACTTATAGGACAAACTATGATCTGTGCTCCCAGCAATCCCAAATCCTAAATCCCAGAAGTAAACAAATGTAGGATGTAGGATTACATCCCCTCAGCAAATCCACACATGTAGTCAAGCATTATTCCTATAACACATTCAGAAGGACATCCCAAAATATATAAAAAATCTCCATGTTTCTGGGTACAGCCACTGTACTTGTATTATAAACACAATTTGAATGTGACAGTATGTCAAACTACTATCCAGGGATACATCATCCCTAACTTACCTTCTTTCATCAGCCTAGGTCACCCCTCCTCCTCCACTATTCATGTGGTAAAAGTAGCAGATTATGTCCTCAACCAAGTATTCAACATCTATCCATGATACTCCCATCCTGGAGTCAAAGCTGTAGTCCGGAGTTCGCAACCCGAGTGATAGCACATGATCCCCTTCAATCTCCAATAAAGAAAATCCTGGAAGAGAGAGGGGAATTAGGTTCGTAGTTGCTCGCCCGGTGTATTATGTTGTTGCAGAGTCTGGCAAAGCGGAGCTTGGGGCATTACTAGGGTAGGGGATGCAGTTTGGGATTACCCAGAGGATATATGACGCTTGAAAACCTCTGCAAATCCTGTTTTACTTATTTTACGTTGGACACTTCACTGCCTACCAACCCTGAACGTGCATGGAATTTCGGTAAGATTTCTTGGAAGTTGATTTCCTTAAGACTTGTTTCTCAAGTTGCACGCTTTGGTGGTTTAGTTGGAAATCGGCGGTGGGGATAAGTTAAGTACTGGATGAGCTGGAAATTCGATATCAGGGGTCTGGAATGGTGGATACTAGCAGTCAGGATGGGGTGGGGGTTACTGTGGATGGAACTGAGATGTCAGGACTGGATGTGGATGAGAGAGCTTTCCTAAGTTAACTCTATGGTCAGAGTGATATAATTGTATCAAAAAGGGATTGATTACAACCATGGTTCATGTACTGTATTGATCAGAAAGATAGTAGTACAGTATATACTTTGGAGTCCTCTAATTTCTCAAGACATCTAATGCATGGGTATTTCCTTGGTATGGAAATGATTGGACAGTGACTGTCACACAACGAGCCTCATCACCCCCTCTGCTTCAGCTCGACTCATACAGATACAAGCAGGATGTTCATAAACCCTCTCCTTTCACCTTCAAATTACTGTACTATATTTTCTATATTTCAGCCAATATTCAGACATAAAATCATGGCAGAGGCTACATATACACGATCAGTCACTATGGGGGACAACAATGCCCATTGCAACAACACAATAGGGAGTTTCAACAACACACTCAACCAAACATTCAACTTGTCAGACAAGGATGCTCAGATCATGCAGTGGATCTCCCCACTGGACCCGCAATACCGACATCAAGGTGTGTGCAATGATCGATTTGATGGTGTTGGGGACTGAAATAATTTGTATCTTGTACCACTAACTGCTATAATAGCGAAGTGAATACAGTGCTCAAAATATATCATAAAGACTTTAAAGATTAATCCAAGCTTGCATGTTCTATCTAAGATGAAGGAAGGAAAGCCCCTTTATATACACTTCTATCATTACACAAACACACCTCATACCAAGGAAATCTCTAGAAGATACTAGAATACAATAGTATATACTCAATCACCTGACTGTGTCACATGACACATTCACCTGATCAGTTGGGCAAGATAACATAAATTTCAACACTTCCCCTACGTGTCCATTCCTAATCTAACCAAAAATCCTTCAAATGTCACCCTTGTCAATCCCTTTATACATATATCTGCCAGATTGTTCTCAGTTTCCACTCCAATTACCTCAATCTTCCTCGATTCCCTTAACTCTCTCATATAATGATGTTGAACATTGATATGTTTGGTTTGGTCTGAGACTCCAGCATTTTCTGTAAGTTTTATTGCAGTAGTGTTGTCGCAATATATGGTTGGTATAGTTTCAATTCCTATATGTTGTAGTCCACAATTTATCCAAATGCTTTGTCAGGTGACAAATGCTAAGGCGACATATTCAGCTTCTGTTGTAGCGGTTGCAATGGTTTTTTGTTTCTTAGAGCACCAAATTACTGTATGTCCATAGGTTTGTACTATTAGACTGGTAAACGATTTTCGATTGTCTAGATTGGAGGCAAATGATGCATTACAGAATATGCGCAATGGTTTCTCTTCAGTATTTCAAGTACATCATAATCCTTTGTTCTTTGTACCTTTGAGGTATTGTAGGACTCATTTGGCTGCTGAAAGATGGGTATTGGTTGGTTTAAAGGAGAACTAGCTTAAGAAGGCAGTAGTGTGGGTGATGTCTGGTCTTGTGACGATACCTGCATACATTAATGATCCTATTATGGATTGGTATGTCTTTTGGTCGCATAGATCATTGTCATCTTTCGCTTTTGTCAGTGTTGAGTGGGATTCGATTGGTGTAGTCATTGGTTTGGCATCGGTCATGTTAAACTTATCTAAAAGTTCAGATATGTATCATTCCTAGTAAAGATGTATACTATTATTGGAAGTTTTGATTTGCATATTGAGTAACAATGATGCTTGACCTGAATCCAAACACTGAAAGTGGGATTGTAATTTGTTAACACATTTGTTAAAAAGTTTGGGTTTCCCAGTTATTAGAATATCATCAACATAAACGGAACAAAAGAGATTTTTAGAAACAAGAATACATGGGTCAAAGTCAATGACTTTAAGGTTCATGGATTCGAGGATTTTTATGAGTCATTGGTACCATAAGTGAGGTGATTGTTTTTGTCTGAATATGGCTTTTTTCAGCCGCCAGACCTTTCCTGGTTTGTGGTAACCTTCCGGTAGTTCCAGGTATGTTTCGTAATCGATGTCACCATATAGAAAAGTACTCTTGATGTCGAGTTGCCTGAGAGTATATCCACATTGGACCAAGATGCTGAGGAGAATTCTCAATGATTTGAGTCATGCAACTGGGGTGTATACCTCTTCAAAGTTCTCACTGGGTATTTGGTTGAATCCTTTGGCACAATCTCGTACTTTTTGTGGTTCAATAGTACCATCCTTGTTGCCTTTTGCTTTATAAACCCATCGTCCTGTTATCACCTTTCTTCCACTTGGTCTTTTGACTTCTTCTCCCACTTCTCGCTACCCCAGAACTTGCATTTCCTCATCCATAGCCTTTTGCCATTCCTCTTTTTCTTGCAATTGCATGGCTTCTTTATAGCTGTTAGGGTCTGGCATATGATACATCAGTCCTGCAGTTTCACCATCTTCAGCAAGCAGTTTTTCAATTCCCCTCATTGTACCCATTAGTCTTTCATGTTGATCATGAAGTACCTGGGTCTCGTCTTCATCAAGGTCACTATCCTCAAGGTCTAGTTCATTTTCATGTAACAGTTTTTTGGTTTCCTTGAGTTGTCGGACTTGTTGTGCATGTTTGTATGTTTGTGATCTAGTGCGATGATGTATACTACTATCATAGTCTTTTCCTTTTTCGGTGCGAGTTCTTGATCAACTGGTACACTATGTTTCAGGTTGGACTTCTGGGTCGGGAATTAAAGGAGGCTGTAGAGAATCTAAGAATTCTCCTTGTACTGTTTGTTGGAATGGGGGTTCTGGTGTGATAGGCTGGGATTTGGATGTTTCTTCTCCAGCTGTATCTTCATTTTCTTCTTGTGTTGGTTATTGATAATATTTGAACGATACCCCTTTCGTCTTTCTGAAATTTACATCTCTTGCTTTGGTTATGGTGTGCCATTTTGGTATGTAAATACGGTAGATTGTAGGACTGGAAGTGTAGCCTACTAGATAACCTTCTTCTGATGTTGGGTCAAATCTTCCATGTTTCTCAGCAGGGATATGAACCATTACATCTGTGAACCAAGGATGAAGATGACTAATCATGAGTTTCATTCCGTATAATCGCTTGAAAGGTATTGTTTTCATTTTTCAATGCCAGTGCCAGTTGTAGAGATAGATGGCTGTGGAATATGCCTCACCCCAGGGGAATTTCCAATCTCCTGACATCATACATCTCACCATAGTCATAAGTGTATGGTTAATCCTTTCGGTGACTCCATTCGATTCAGGGTTATATGTGGGAGATGTGGTGTGTATGACTCCTTTGGAATCGAAGAAACTAGAAACATTTTTGTTTAGGTATCCTATATCTTGGTCACTATGTAAACGCTTGATCTTTTTACCAAACTGCATTTGTATCAGTTCCCAAAAATGTTTTATGGCTGTTAATGCCCCTTCTTTTGACTTTAGTAGATAAAGCCAGCAATACCATATGTAGTCATCAATAAATGTCATATAGTATAGGTTTTCACCAAGAGTGGGTATTGACATTTGTCCACTAAGGTCTGAGTGCACCTTATCGAATGCTGCTGAAGTTGATACTTCAATTAACTTGGGTACAGTATGCATTGTTTTGTACTTATTGCATGTGTCGCAATCAAAGTACTTAGGGGCTTGGATAGGGTTCACATCCTTGTAACAATCCTTAATCACTTTCAGATGTCCAAGGGCTTGGTGTCTTTCTTAATAGCAGGAAATCATAACTCTTTCATGATTTTTCCTGACACTCCACAATCTATTCTTTTTGTCTGCCACCATGAATACCTTCCCATCCTTCTCAAATCTCCTAACTCTTTTTTCCACCACCATCTTTACTCCCACATCATCTAATCTTGATTCTGATACCAATGAGTATCGAAATGGGGGAATATACAGTGTCCATCTAAGGACCACTGTGTGTAGGGATCTGTCCAACAGGTGCACATTGATTCTTGCATCTCCGCATGCAGTTGCCTGATGAACTCTTCCATCTGCTATCACTATTGATTTGGTAGAGGGGACAAGGTTCATGAAATCACCTGAATTTGGTGAAAGGTGGCTTGAAGCCCCCAAGTCATATAACTATTCGTTGGATATTCCTCCATTTTCTGAATCGTCGACTGAAGCGGTTGATGTTTTTGCCATCAATATTATGGTTGTTGCATCGAATGCCGCCGCTGTTTGTGACTTTTTCCCTTTCTTGGACTTTGCTTTCTCCCATTGCAGACCTCAACATTTTGCGACTGTGTGGTTGTCACTTGGTTTGCCCCTTGAAGCACACCAGCCACAGTGTAGCTTTGGTTTCGATGTGTTCAAGACTTTCTCTTCCTCCTTTATCTCTGTTTTTTCCGTGCCCCTTCCGATGAAATAGTCTCAAACATTGACATAGCGAGTGGTTTGTCACAAAGATAGGACATTGCATAGGTCTCGGTGAAGGTCGCTAATAGATAACATAAACATGGTTCCTTTTATGGCCTATGACTGAGTCCATGCCTTCATCGCAGTACAGAATTCATCGGTTGTGCCATTGGTGTCTTTGTTGTTGGTACATCGTTGGGCTAAGTAGTTCCAAGGTGTTTCAAACTTCGTCGTATGATCTGAGATGGTTTTGTTGGGGGAGAGTTTGATCTTCCAGATCGCTGCCAGTAAGCTCATATTGGTCACACAGGTTCCTTTGTTGAATTGGTCTTTGAATGGCTTCCAAGCACCATAAGAGGTAGAGTTTGCTGAGATGTCAGCGTGAAAGGTGGAGTCCAGAGCCTGGTATTGGAAGAACTTGGCTTGTTTATCCTTCCTTGTCCATGTTTTGACTGTTTCTGAATCTGAGGCACTTCTTTTCTCAGGTATTTCGGGTTTCATTGTTTCGCCGTAGACTATGTTTCATAGGTCCCAGATGTCAAAAGCTACCTCTCAGGCATCAGCCCATGTTTGGTAGTTTTCTTGTCCATGTACCTCAGGGTAGTCTTTGACTGAGATGTTGAAGCCTGATTTGGCTTTGGACATCTTGTATGAGGATAAAAGTGTAGAAATATATTAAAGTGTAATGAAGGATGAGGTTGGAGGTTATGCTCGCTTAGAGTACTTTTAGAGCCTTAATGGTACATGATATTCTGAGTTTGCGGAATACTTCACAAACCCAGACTCATAACCTGAAATAATTTGTATCTTGTACCACTAACTGCTGTGATAGCAAAGTGAATACAGTGCTCAAAATATATCATAAAGACTTTAAAGATTAATCCAAGCTTGTGTGTTCTATCTAAGATGAAGGAAGGAAAGCCCCTTTATATACACTTCTATTGTTCCATGAACACACCTCATACCTGTTACGATCCTCTATATGATCTCTCCTTTCTTATATCTCGCAACAGGTGACGACACTATTGTTAGCTTTCTTATACGGATAGTATTTACCTATCTCCTATTGTATTCTCCTTCCTTCGAGAATTCTGATACTAGTTCTCCTACGCTATGTCTTAGATATTGACCGTTGCCAATACTAAGTCCTTATAGCATTAACTAGTATTCGTTTTGTCTCTTCTTCGTGTTGGTTGGTCTTTGTTTGTAAAGAGCGTAAAGGTGTTTTATTGGTAACTTATAAGATAGGAAATAACTTAGGTGGTTGCGTGAAGAACTAACTATCAGGTCCTACTGACCTCCTTATATAGTTCTTCCAGCAACCCGCTTACAAATCAAATGAGTCACAACTGTGACTCATGCATTCGCGTAACATATAACCTCATGACCATATTTGGTCATGCGCGAAAGTTCCATGACCTTTAAGGGGGTCATGTGCGAAACCTCATGACTCGTATAAACGAAGTCATGCCTCTTAATCCTCATGACTCATAGGCGTGCCTATGAGTCAATGCTCAACATACCAATCAAATTCAAACATAAACAACTATGACTCACAACTGTGAGTCATGTGAAACCCTATAACTCGTACCTGAGTCATAGTGTGAAAACATATCATCGTATGACTCAACTGAGTCATGTGAAAAACCTTTAACAAATGAAATACTATGACATACAATTGTATGTCATGTGAAACCATTACAAACCATGCCGGGTTTGTAATAATACCAAGGAAATCTCTAGAAGATACTAGAATACAATAGTATATACTCAATCACCTGACTGTGTCACATGACAGTCACCTGATCGGTTAGGAAAGATAACGAAAATTTCAACAGGGACTGGCTTTTGGAAATGAAGAAGTTTCGGGAGTGGAGGACTTGAAGCAGCGAGGGGACCGATGAGGCTGTCTTGTTTTGTTTCGGAAATCCAGGAGCAGGGAAAACCTATCTAAGTGAGATAGAGAATGGGCCCTTTAAAGAAGCAACTATCACTAATAACAGGAAAAAAAAAAGTAGCTCCCTAGTGATCGACAGCCTCTGCGATCAGGCAAGGATAGACGATATTCCCGTCGCATGTTTGTACTGCGGCCTTCTTGCTCAACGAGATCAGACAATCACAAACGTGATAGGAGCAATTCTGAAGCAGCTGCTCGGAAAAGCGGGAATTCTGGAGCATATACGAGAGGCATATGGAAAAGGGAAAACTGAAGTTGGTGGTCGCGGTCTGCGACTTCCAGATCTGGTGGGAATGCTGAAGTCCACAATCGCATCGCTACCGCAAACCTTTATCTGTATAGATGCCCTTGACGAATGCTTGCCAAGGCACCTGCCAGTACTACTTAAGTCGCTGAGAGATATCACTCGGGAGTCACCCACGAAGAGAATATTCCTCACTGGAAGGCCACACGTCGCAAGGGATATCCGGAGATGTTTCCCCACAGCTGTTGGGATACCCATCAGCCCAAATGCGGGTGACATTAGGAGTTATCTGGAGATGAGGCTAGATAGCGACACCGAACCAGATGCGATGAATGATGATTTACCGGCGGATATAATGAGAATTATCCCGGAAAAGATATCCGACATGTGCGTAGGAATATCCTGCTTTTCGAATCCATGAACGGTTATATGCTGACTAAAACATTTTTGTAGGTTCCTCCTTGTTTCACTTAACATCGACGCGATTTTAGGAGAGGTCACAGTTCGTCAAGGAAGAGAGAAGCTTGAAGAGATGACACAAGGCAACGGACTGAGCGGCGCATATACGGCCACTCTAAATCGAGTGAAAGCGCAGAAGGGAACAAAATCAATGCTCAGAATGAAGGTGCCGATTTGGGTGTCGCATTCGGAGCCACCATTACAAGCCGGGGAGCTATGTCGTGCCATGGGAGTGGAGATTGGATCTACCGATTTGGATCTCGGAAATGTTCCAACATTGCGGACTCTCCTAGGAGCTTCTCTGGGTCTTGTTACTGTCGAGGAATCTTCTTCTACCGTCAGACTGATACATTTCACTCTTCAAGAGTATCTCTCAAGTAATCCTGTCCTCTTCGGCAGCCCACACTCTTCAATTGCTGAAGTTTGCTTGACATACCTCAATTCGCAATGTATCCGTGACCTTTCGCCAACCCTTCGTTCAGCCCCGTTAACCATCCCCCTGCTAGAATATGCATCTTGTTACTGGGTAAAGCACGCGGGAAAGGGTACCTCGGGACATTTAGGGCAATGGGCGAGGTGGCTCAGTATTGCATAGCGAGTGAGCGGAGAACGCAATATTATGGTTACATGTTCGACTCATCTCTATACGAGGAGTTTAGGTAGGTTGTCAAAGTCACGTTCACAAAAGTGTTAGAGGCAGTAGAGA